>VUQI01026066.1:0-17599 GCA_015106735.1 Paratilapia polleni | reverse complement strand
AAATGCAATCTCACCTGCAATTGAATCAGTCTTCTTCAAACTTGAACTTTCTCATTGTGATGCCACTTAAAGGAACAGTAAAGCGTTTTGGAGCAGATGTCAGGAGCATGTCCTTAGTGGAATCACAGTGGGGTGAACTACCCCAGGAATACACCTGTTGCAGGTCTGTGATGTTGGGTCTCTGCCACTGCGTCCTCATCTAGCTGCCTCCTGATGTCACTATTCAGGCTGTCTTTTAGCGTTGGTGCTCTGATGCTTCGGCTGCAGCTATGTTGGTCACTGAGACATAAGTGCAAAGTCTTCATAAGGAGTTTTGAGAGGTGGTGATAGTGGTGCACTTTCCACAGACCTTTGTGTGTTGCACTTTTTCCCCCTTACTTTTTACTTTCACTTCCACTTGCTGGTTAGGTTTACGCTCTAAAAAAAACTTGGTTGTTAAAAGGTTAAAGGTTAAAGTTTGGTTAAGGGACCCATGAACATATAAAGAGTGCAAGTTATTTTGAGAAATGGCCGTAGTGCACACGAGAAAATGACTACAGTTTAAAAGAAAACAGATAAAATATGAAAACTAAATTTAAATGTAAGTTTACTTCATGCAGTTTCGTGGGGGTGGTGCCACCTTAGCCCCCCTGTTGAGTCACACCTCTGCAGATACTCCTGTCTAGGTTGATCATACTTTAGAGCACCGTCATGTGTATCTTTAGCTGAATACGCGTTGTTCCCCGCGGCTGCTAAATTAGCATCTGATGCACGTGTACGTCTCTGAAACAGCGCTGTCAGTCACGGTTATCTGTCCATTTTTCATTTGTTTCCAGGACCTGAAAGAGGAGTGTGTGAAGCTGCGGACCCGTGTCTTTGACTTGGAGCAACAAAACCGCATACTGAGCGTGCTGTTTCAACAACGTGTCAAAATGTCCACGACTCCTGTCTCCCAGGTAGGAGCGCACGGCGCACTGGATACAAACACAAACTGACAGAGCTAGCATGCTTCAAGGCTGTTTGAATTTTATATGAGCAGCGCTCCACTTCTAAAGGTTACTAACTTTCAAAAAAGGACCACAAAGACACAGAAACCCACCCTGCACGTGTTTAAATGAACTGTAGGGATGTACAGCAGGTTTACAGCTGGATTTAAATTCTTCTTTCTTTCCTAATTAGTGTAGTTTTTGTCACGCCTGCATGCTCCAGTGCACTGTAGGTCCTCAAACAAGGATTACCAGCCGTTACCCCTCTCTTCTTTTATGCTAATCATGTCAGACTTTAGCCTAATGGTGAGGCAGATCTCTCACACAGCTGCAGCAGGAAAGTGGTGGTGCAGAAAGGGTAGACAGAGGAGAGCATGTTTTTCTAATTGGAAAAGCTCCTGAGGGAATAATTGGTTAAAGCCTTTGGATTTTTTTAGTTAGCCATCATGGCAGCCGATTGTTCAGTTTGTTGACCTCCATCGCCAACTGTGCTGTGGAGCTTCAAAGCTGCATTTATACTTCTTTTATAAAGAAAAAGATTAAAATCTTCAGGTCTTGCTGTGACAAACTGCCTGAGAACCATCACATGCCTCTCCACTTTATTTCAACTCTAAACTCTCCAATTTAGCATCATTTAGCTTGTTTCACAGTTAGCTTTTATCTTCAGTTTTCCATCAGACATTTATCTTCTGCAGTACAGTTTAAAAACGCAGTCGGCACCAAACAGCAGATAGACACAATCAGCAGGTAGCAAGTGAACATAGTGGAGCTTTTAGCAGCTAATGAGCCAACTAGAAGTACTGTATTTCTGGAGGAGACCAAAAATGGGGTTAAAAGAGCAATAATTGGACTTACTGTCTTCAGGTAGCCTCAAACTTTACTAAGTTTACTTTTTGTCACCTGGATGTGTTGATAGGCACCTCCTACTGACACATTAGCCAAAATAAGGTGAAGAGCAGAGGGTCTAGGCCCATCCAAAATGGTGACATCGCCCCCAAAACTGAATTTTTTCGGAGGCCTTTTTCGGAAGCCTCACCGAAGCTATTAAAAACATCCACCTGCCCTGTGACAAGCAGGTGGGCGACACCAATGTGAACATTTTCTTTTTTCCAATAACAAAGCTAACTCAAATTCAAAGTGGGTTAGAACAGCGCCTATATTGTCAATTACCCATGACAGTAACAACCAAGCTCGAGCTCGTTATTTTGTCTAATGTGTTCTTGTTAACTCTTGCAATGATGGTAAGCAGCTATTGAAGACTATTTGTCCAGAAGATTTAGAAGCAGATGGACCTGCGTAAGTGTGACCTGAGAAATTCTGTCTTATTAAAAACTGACTAGAAAGAGGTCATTTATCATCAGCTTATGCTTCTGGGCCTCACTTCACTCAAATAGTGCACAGTATTATTTATAAAAGTAATAAAACCTGTGTGAGATCCACATCTTGTTTTGGTTGTGTGTTCTTATTTTATTCACTGAAGATATTTATAAGAGAGTCTAATAAAAACAATCAAAAGGTATTTTTTCTCTGAAAGGGCACACCTAATTTATTTTACTTTGACATTATCTTAATGTCAGAAACATTAAAGGGTTTTAAATAGTATTTTAAAACCATTTAATGTCTCATTTATTGCAATTATATCTTTCAAACAAAAGTAGTTCTCATGCTGTCTGAAAGCTGAAACAAAGCTTTGCGGGAAGCCCTTTATTGCACAAGTAAAATCTTTGGAAAGGAGTTTTGGTCGTCAGATATGTGAGTAAGACAAAAGGAAAGATGATGTCAAGAGAAACACTGATGAAATTTGAGGCAAGCTGCAAAAGACACAACAATTTTAAAAGTATTTAAAGAAGTTATGGAAACATTAGTAACATCTGTCTTCATTCTTTTGGTATTTATTAACTAAATTTAGTCTTAATTGCTGTTATTCCACCTTTAAATGTGCGAAGGGTGAACTAACAAACTGCACTAACATTTTTTCCCTTTGCAAAAAAACAGTGACATGCAATAGACAGGTATCCCTGTGCACACTGCAGAGGGCTGAAAGCAATGTCACGAGGCTCAAATAAGGACATTTTCAGCATTTAGAAATAAAGCAGCTGACGAGAAACCTGAACAGAGGTGAATCTGAGTGCAAAACAGCGCTGCATTGCACCTTTTTTAAACCACTTTTCTTCAACTCAGGCTAGCTAACATGACAGTGTGTACTCTAAGAATAATAATAGAATAAAGTTACTTCATACGATAAAACCAAAATCTTCTAAAGACTTTTATGATAGCATAAAAATGAAAGCATCAAAGGCTTAAAGGTACAGTAAGTCAATAGAAAAACAGAATATTGTACTCATAAATATACACTGATTAGTGTGTAATTACATCTTCCAACAAACTGATGTATTCTCATAAACTTAGAATTATTCCATTAATAATGGCCCAATCATGTTTTATGTATGTGGCTACAGACCGGACACATACAGGCGGAGGAGAAGAGAACTCGTAGGCGTTTGCGTGCCGTGGAGGCAAATTTAAATTTGTGCCTGCACCTTCAGACTCAAGATGTTTTATCATCTGAGAAGGGGTCCCCTTCACCTCAGAGGCCAAAACGTGAAGGAAAGAGAGGTCATCCTCTTCCTCCTCACCTCAAGCCACATCTCCTGAGCTGAAGTCAGGGCTCTAACACACAAAAATGTGCATAAACATGCTTATTAATTCACAATATTGTTGCAATTACTTATTGTCAGCAGATTAGACATGCGACCCTCCCGTCTCCGGACAGCTGACAGCGAGCCGGCTAAACAACGACAGTTGGTTATAAGCTAACATTGTACCAGCTAACGTTAGGGTAGAGTGTCCAAAAAAAAAAAAACACCACGCTTTCCCTCTGAAAAACAGTTTGATTATATTCTCACATCGAATGAGAGTTTATTCGCCAAGTGTCCGACAGAAAAGCTCATGATATCCTCAACAGCCTCAACCTTTACAGCCTCCTCCAGAGTAAATAGACGTGGATGCTTCTCACCCAGCATTTTGACAGATGGGGTAAACAGTGGACTGACAGCCTACACTCACTACAGATGAAAACATGTTTGTCCTACAGCAGCCAGCGTAGCTAGGATTATGCTACTCGAATTGGGAGGGGTAAGAAAACAGAATTCAGTTGCAATGTACTGACATCTAGCTGTGAGATTTTACACACTGTACCTTTAAACACATGATATCATGAAATCCAGAGTAATTATCACTACTGAAGTCATCAACCTCAATTCTGAGACACGATTATTAGCTAAACAGGTGGTAATTTAAAGATTATTCAACCAGTTTAAAAAAAATTATTTTTAATTGGTGTAAAGAAGATATACATTTTCATTTTTCAGTTTTGCAGCATGACTTTAAAAGTATGCAGAGTTTCATTTAACTCTGTACAGACCTGATAATAATTAAATTTGTAATGAAGTTTTAAGGTGATACAAATAATGTATATATTTGTATCACATAAATAATGTGTATATAATAATAATATGTGTGTGTTTATGTTTAAAGGAAAATATTTTTGTCTTAAACTTTTCACAGCTGAAAATTTTGAAACCAGGATTTCACGCGAAAAATCCTCTGATCAGATCACTGGAGTTAAAAGGCAGGTTTCCTTCTTGGGTTTCATTTAAATTTAGACACAATGTTTCATGTTGAGCTCGTTAACTTAAATTCTGTCAAAACCACTTATTTCCATATGTATCCGTGTGCATACACTGAAAGCCTAAAGCAGAACAGATGGACATGAGATAAAGTCAGAAATGGAGGAGTTGGTATGGAGGTGGGTTGCAAAGCGACTTGCAGATGTGCACCAGCTCTAGGCAGACTGCTTAAACAGAGCATCCTCTATGTGCCACAAGCTGATGTGGGCTAGCATGTAGATCAGCTGAAATTTGGAGATTGCTGCAAGCAGCTGAGCTTGACTCGTGGCTTACAAAATCTAACAATATGCTGAGTTTTACTTTGTTTCATGCATCCCATAAACCTGCCTCACACTGATGCCATTTCTTGGAAACCTCCAATGGAAATGATGGTCCCCTGTGTAGTTTAATTTTATTTTTCTTGTAGCAGTCTTGGATCCACAGGTGGCTGAGTTTTTTTTAAGTATTTTAGATGTGAGTAATCTTGCTGACAGGCTCCACTTGTCTGCTTTTCTCAGTGCCAAACAATAATGAGTTTGAGTGCTGTTGTCATGCTGCGCGGTGCCTGATGGGCTGACTCATTTGTAACTGATTAAAGTTATGGTTGGCTGCGTCACACTTTCAAAAAGAGTTATATCTAATTATATTTAATCACTCAGCATGATTAAAAAAATAACGACCTAGCTTATAAAAATCTCTTAAAATCTTATTTAATAGTGGTTTGAGTATTTTTTTTAAAATAAGAAACTACGTCAAACAATGCCTGAACTTTTAATGCACTTGTCCTGCTGGTGCAGCAGAGATGTGTTGCAATGGACAGAAACAAAATAACAGATTCATGAAGTTTCTGTGCTGTACTGAGGTCAGCTGACGATTCTCCCGTGAATAATTGACGGTATTTTTGATGGACAGGTGCTTCTTTTTACATTCAGAGCTGAACATTGAATGCAGAGAAATGGATGGGCGAGCACAGCTTGTTAGCCCTTTATCTGAGCTCCACATTCAAACAGGTTTTGGCTCTACTGGGAGAAATGTTGGATTATTAAACTGCGATGAGGATCTCTCACTGTCACTGTACCAGCACGAGTGCTCATGCTTATTGAAGCCAATTACAAAGACATGACAAGTGTGCTGTGCAGCGTGTTACTACACCTCACACTTTGATTATTTCTGGAAGGTTGCAGCGATGCAGTCCTCAGCTTTAGTTAGGTTTTTTTGGGGGGGTATGCCTTCACTTCCTTTAGTCATCTAGTCATCTTCTTCCAGCTGTTGCTTTTATTCTTTCGTTGTAATAAACTGTTTACTGTCATTTTCTGTTTTGCATCTTGAATGTGTTGGTTTCTTTTTAAAGCTCTCTCCTTTAACCTCTGTCTGTCCTTTTTGGCCCAGATGTTGTCGGCCCTTTCTATTTGAATTCACCCTGTAAGCATTCTGCTTTTGATGTTTTTCAAAGCACTTTGTAAACTCTTTCTTTTTAAACAGTACCACATAAAAAAGGTTTATTATTATTTGAACATAAAACATGATATTTTCCTACACGCACACTAAACCCTATCCTGTGGCAAAATGTGGACATGGACACGAATTTTTCTGTATTTTTGTGACAGTCGGAATGACTTTGAAACTAATGTTTTCCAACAGAAGGAATATTTTGTGTCCGCAGCATGTTGCAGTGTGTTGGTGAGTAACAAAAAAACACGCAACCATTATATTTTAATCCAAACTATGATTTTTTTCTAAACCTGAGGTTTGGCCTGGCTGCTGGAACACAGTAATTTCCCAACTTTTTGGGATAAATAAAGTATTTCTTATCATATCTGACGGGAGACGGGAAGGTGGGGAGAGAGAGTGGAGATGACAAGCAGCAAACAGCCTGAGGGGGAAACAAACCCAGCTGTGTGTGTTTGTGTCAGTTATATGTCTCTCACTCATGCTCTAGGGTTGAGTAGCATTAGGAGTCTAGTCTGGAGACCCTAACTGGAGGCGTGCCCTGGCCAGTATTTGGACCCTCAATCTGCTGTCCCAAAGACGGTGATATTACCACTGCAACATCCAGCTGCTGTGGAGTATTACGAACTGTAACCCATTTAAATATGTGCAGATTCCAGGCTAAGATACTTTGCAGTACCCTTAATTCTCTCCCTCTGGTAGAAGACCCGAGCTTGAGGAAGACGCACATATTTGCCTATTTCCCAGAACAAATATGTAGCTGCTTTGTTAAATCAGACACAGAAAGAAAGACTTTTGGTTGCTGAAGCATGATAAGGAGATGTGTCTAATTTTCACACCTTGAAATGTCCTTTAACAACTTTTAAAGTGATGAAGTCGGAGTCTGCAGGGCAGCTACAGCATACTTTTTTTTATCTGGTAAGCAAATTACTAAAAATATTGCTTCATTCTTCTTTTGGATTGGTCTTGAATAGAGTTCTAGAAGAATTTAAACTAAGTGACTCTCAGAGAGCTTCATGCTGTAGTCGTGATGCAGAAGGCAGGCGGGAAGTTTCTAAAGGTCTCTTTGGATTGTCAGGGATCGCAGCATGATTCCTCCCCTCTGACGAATTCTGTATTCAGGGGACCAGCCTGCTATCAAAGACTGAATCTTTAATTAGCAAAAATATATTTCTTCAATTTTCTTAAAGGAAAATTTACAGGAAAGTCTAACAACTCCCACACCAAGCTGTTAAGCATGCTGTGAGTTCAGCAGAGCTGGATACGCCGTCCTTCATCTTTAACCTTTTCTCGAAAGGTCAAACTGGAAGAAAAGGCATATGTATCACTGCAGAGATGCTCAGCTGCTTCTGCTGGAATGAAGTATTGTACCTGCAGACTTTTGCTCTGATTAAACAGGTCTTCTTGTTAATTTGGCTGCTTGTATTGTGCTGTAGAAAGTTATGTGTGAAGTTTTTTGAGTTTTTTCTTGAGCTTCTCTTATTAGAGGATCGACTGTTTGACCTGCAGTCTGTCTCTCCATCGTCTTCCAAACTTTTCAGCTGAATATCCACTGATTAAACTCTCTTTCTTAGATTAATCACTCAGCTAAATACTTATTAGATCATTCTCAGGCCAGAAAAACTTTATTGTCATCTGTTTGTCAGTGTCGATGTTGAATTCCAAACTTGTTGTGCTTTAGATGATTTTTTTCACAGCAGAAAAAAAGTTCAGAATATTAATAACCCAACATTGCTGGCAGCATGACAAAAAAAACCTTTTATGTGCCAAATGCCAAGCCTTTGATTCACTAATGCAGCATTCCCAGTAATCCAGGAGGCTACATTAGTAGTGTAAGATAATTATCTCACGCCGCCTGAAGCTTGAATATTAACCACAGTTGTTATATTTGTCTCCAGTAAAGTCACAAACAAAAGTTTTGAGAACGAGACTCGCATTTTAAATTATTGATTCAAACTTTGGGGGGGATTGTGTGTGTCGTCATCCCGAGAAAAGTTACTGATGAGACCTCCCACTGTGCAGCTAAGCAGCTAACTTTATTTGTAGTTCTGACTTATTGATGAATTCACTGAAGGAGCAGAGTTTTGCATTGCAATCGTGGCACAGAAAATGCTTAATTAAAATGATAAAGATAGATGTACAGCCACCTTCTCCAGCTCTTTGGTGGGAAACCAAACCAGCTGAGAGACATTATCTCTCCAGCGTGTCATTGGTCTGCCACAGGTCTCCTCCCAGTTGGACACCCCCCCAAAAACACCTCACTTAGGGAGTGTTCAGGAGACATCATAGTCCTAGTGCTCAAACCACCTCAGCTGGCTACTGGAGTAGCAGCTCTGCTCTGAGCTCCTCGCCCCATCTCTAAGGCTGAGCCCAGACACCCTCGACCTCGTTCTTTTAGTCACTACCCACAGCTCATGGCCACCCTGTAACAACTTTCCCCACAGTCCCAAAGCACCCCCCACAGGACACCTCAAGGGATATGGTCGTTTGCCTTCATCAAGTCCAGAGAACACAAAATACAATTTTACATACCTTATGACGATGACAAGAATAAAAAAGACTTTATTTATCCCAAAACCTGGGAAATTCCTGTGCTACAGCAGCTGAAACTGTAAACACAACCAATATGACAATAAAATAGTTTAACAAAGTAGAACAGCTCAGTAACATTGGAGACAAAGTTAGAGAGGCAAGGCTGAGATGGTTTGGACATGTGCAGAGGAAGGATAGTGAATATATTGGACAAAGGATGTTGAAGAAGGAGCTTCCAGGCAGGAGGAAAAGAGGAAGACCACAGAGAAGATTCATGGATGTAGTGACAGAGGGTCGGTGTGACAGAGGAGGATGCAGGGATAGGGTGAGATGGAGGCAGATGATCCACTGTGGTGACCCCTAAAGGGAGCAGCCAAAAGAAGAAGAAGACGCTCATTAAAATAGACTAGAACAGAAGGCCGTAGCTTATGGACCTGGAGATGGCTGACGACGTCAGACTTGACAAGCTGATACTTGCCTAATCTGACACAGTGACCATCACAACAGACAAAAATATTCATAAAGCTGCTGGATTTCTTTTTGGTCACTATCCTCAGCTCATGACCACAGAAAGCATTACTTTCTGGCTCAGCTCTCTCATCACCAGTCTGTCTGTCCATCCCATACTCCACCTTCTGATTATTCATAATCAAGAGTCTGAGTGTTCACAGCTGCATCTTGGTTATTACTGGTGTATTTATTATACATCTAGCCTTATTTAAACTGACCACTGATGTGTTTAGTGGGCGGAGCTGGACAGGTTTGCAGTTTAGCATTTGTATACCTTGTGGAAAAACCCAGAATCTATTCAAAATACAAACTAAAGACATACAATTTTCTCCATTGAAATCATGCATGAATGCAAAGTGATATTACAGATAAACTGTCTACAGCCAGTTTGGTCTGTTTACACAACACTTCTGCTCCTAGAATGAAAAAGTCTACAGAGAGTGCAGCTTTGCAGTTGCTGTTGTCTCTGATTTGTCTTTCAGCTACATCTCTGACTATAAATTTATGTGCATTAAAGTTTTAATAACCTGTAAAACTTGGAAACCTGCCTGATATGAAATGCTCTGTCTCTGCAGTATTTTGTAGAAGTGACGGCCATCTTTTTTACGTTTCTATTCTGACATCCAACAGCACTAAAAGGTTTTCTCTTTCATTTGGTTCCCATTTTCTGCTGCAGTGATGTAACTGTGACATTTACAGCAAATTAGTCCATAATAAAATATAATATATAAAAAACATAACTGTACTTGGTAGCGTATAAGCTTCTGGGAATGTAAACACGCTTTCAAACGGCCTCAGAGGTAGGAATTAGTTTCTAACTTTCTCCATGGAACAAATTCGGTGGTGTCAGACACAAATGATTCACGGGCGTTATTATTTAGGAGCCCCTTTCTGTCTAAAGACCCCACCTGTCCTGGTGATGAGCTCAGACAGCAGACGAGCGGTGTGATTACTGCAACAAAAGATCCTGGCCTTCGTACGTCCACAAAGTGGGAGCAAAGAGACCAAAACTCATTAGGCTCTGCACTCTGATCCAGCTGCAGAGAGTCCTTGAAAAAAATGAAACACATGTCATTTCATTGTCCCCATCAGTGAAGGGGACAATCAGTGATGTGGAGAAGGTAATGTGGAGGGGCTTGATATTGGTGACATGACACTCTGGCTGTGTATCAGTTTGCTGGGTAGCACAGGGGTAATTATGTATGAATTATCAAAATGGAAAATTTGTTTTTGACTGCGAGTTGTGCTTGTTAGGTTTCTTAATCACTACGACAGCACACCTGTTCCCCATCAGGTTGACTGACTCCGAGTGAGGCTACAGCAACGCCGCTCACAGCTCAGAAGCGATAACAAGAAACACAGGAAACAAATCTGTTTTATTTTTCTAGCTGTTAGTCTGTGCCTTTTGCTGCAGGAATACCAAAGCCAAATGAGAAGCTAGAGGACATGCATGAATAAGAGAAACATTTCCATGTTCACAGATACCTGCTCTGATTTATATGGATACCATTTAATGTTGTAATCAAAGACCAGTCAACTAGCTATAAAAATAAACTATCTGACCTTGTATATACATTTGGCTTTAAGATTATCACCCCCACAGGGCCGATTTCAACTGCAGGAACTATCAGACATGTTTTGGGTGGCCCTTCCCTGCAGGACTTCTTTCAGGGTCATTTTTTTTAGGAGAAAGAAGTCCTTCTGAGAGGTCCTTCTAAAACTCAACAGTGGGGTTTGATGCAGACTTGTTAAACTCAGATGAGCAATTTTAGAAATCCAGCAAGCTAGCAGAAGCAAGATGAAAAACAGCAGAACAAATGCAAAAGAGATGAAAAGTCAGAAATGGAACAATGAGGTTGTTTGGGCTCTTTTTAGGGCTTTTTATGCTGCTGATGAAGTCCTGAGAGATTTGGTGTCCAAGAAAGAGCAGGAGAGTGACAGAGAGAGAGAGAGAGTGAGTGGCAAAAACAATCAGGATTTTTATTTTAGTCAGTAACTGTAATCTCAGTAATCGAACCCAATTATTCATTAACTTAATCTTGCATTCATTAAATTTAAAAAACTTTATTTTAGATGTGGGATTATTTGAATTTAAGAAAAAGAGGGTGGAGGTGGTGGGGGACAAACTGTCATCTGGTAGGGAGTTAGACCCAGATTAGCGGGTGTTTTTCACCATAAAGGCCATCTCACAAAGGCACCATCCACTGTGGGATGTCTGCGGGTGCACACAGCAGCAACAGGAAGCCCAGACGGCAGCAGACTTGTGTGACATGCAGAGAGCGAGCGCTGGCTGCTGATTGTGGCTAGTTGGTTCTTAAGGTTTTTATCACCTTACTGTTTTCTGAAGTGGCAACAGATCCACGTTCAGCAGTGGTGCTGACGTAAGTTGTTTGTTGGACTTTCACCCAGGAGACCAGGGTTTGAGTTGTGTGGGGGTCTTTTGAAAGCACCAGCTTCCTCCAATGTCCAACTTCAGTGAAATAAACATGTTTACAGCCTGGTACAAAAACTGGTTTTGGTATTTAATTTTCCCCTTAAATAACAACTGTACAGGAGTATTTTTTTAATAACTTAATAACTGTGTCTTGAGTGTCAAATCTCTGTTTTCAGTTCATTTGATTAATCTCATACACATTCAGTAGTCCATAGTGGGATTTAGGCTACAGGGACCATGGTGGCGTACCAGTAAACACTGCCAGTGCCCTCTTTTTTTCTAGGATCTGACCGTGACTCTTCTGGTGTTTTTATTAAATGGTTGGACTGTTTACAACAGCATCCTCGCCTCCAGTTGACTCTGTGCCAGAGAGCCGTGGGTGTTAAAAGTCTCATAGCTCTGTCACGGGGTCGTCTGTCATCGTGTTATTACAATTCAGCTGCCGAGCGACAGTCAAGCGAGCCGGCGCTGCGAGGGTGTTTAAAAAGTGGCAGGTGTCCCTTTCCTCGGATAAACTTCCTGGGAGGGCTGCAGTGGCAGATAAAGGCAAATATATAATAAAGTCAAATTTATTTGACCCTTTGAAGGGCTTTAAAAAGCATTTGATTCTGCAGTTCTGTAAAGTCGTATAACAAAGTCCAATTTATTTTTGAAGTGCTGGAAAATGCATGCAGATTTACAAGACAGGTGCGTTCTGAAGCACAAACAGCAGCTTTCCTCCGCAACCTCTTTTGCATAAGGTTCACAAGCACAGATTTTCTGCTTCTAACAAAGCTCTGCCCAATAACAACAAGCTGATTTGGAAATTTTCAGTCATTTAAAAGCTGCACCCACTTTCTTTAATCAGATATATGGCTATATGACTATGTTACATACATATTAATTGCAGCACACCTGTATGGAAGACCGAAACTGTCAAAATAAAGTGACTGCTACTGTCAGACCCAAAGTGAGACAAAATTAGCAAAAGTTGAACCTTTTATTGTCTGTCACTGTGCTACAACAGCAAGAGGGCCCTCATCACTGGAGTACTGTCTCCTGTTCCTCTCTCAAAATCAAATGGAAAATTCATACAAAGGTTAATTAATACAGAAGCAAATAAAAACAGAAATACCATTTTCACATTTTATACAAAGTTTATTTTTAATATTTCTGGTGCAGTTTGATGCCCTGTTATTCTTTTCTATTTAACAAGCCACTTATTATTTTCTGCTTTTATTGTTTAATTTTGGCAGTTTTGGTCCTCCGTTCACTATAGAGCTTGGGAATTGCAGTGCATTCTGGGTAGTCGTCACCATGTTGTTGTTCACGCAAAAACAAAACAAAGACAGAAGCAGACGGTAATAAGGAAGAAAACACACCAACGAATGATGAAAAAACACCCAAATGAGGCGTGAGAGGATCAGTAGCACGATATGATACAGAGAGCAGCTAAACAACGAGGCAAAGGAGCGTTATTAGGAGAAAATAATGGTAACAGGAGGGGCTGATCCATATGAACACAAAGAACGGACACTTTATTTTCAGGAGCTACCGATGCTCAAGTTCCCGACATTTTCTCAAAACCCCTTTGGGGTGTGTGTCTACACATGAAACAAGTTAGGAATTATAAATTCAGGCCTGTGGGACTCAGTGGGACATTTCTGCATCTCTTGACCTGTAAAGACACTTTGTACATAGTTTATTTTACATAATATTTAATACTGAACTAAGATTTTGTATTTCAGTTTATATTTTTACATCTCATAGCACTGCATACACACCTATAAAACATAAAGTTTTACTTGGTAATTAATATTGCACTTTAATAATATCCTTACATGTTCTACCTTGTATTTGCACTAAACTGTGCTGTGAATCTTAAAAATAAAAGTCAGATGTAAAGAGGTTTTATGTCATTTGTTATGGAACAATGTTTCATTACAACACTTGGTGTTCTGGTGCAGCAGCAGCAGGTGCAGGAGCTCGTAGTGTCTTTGCCCTCCGTTGATACCGCCCAGAGGAGCCACAACGACTTCTGTGTGCCCGAGATGTAACGATGGTACCCAGCGAGGATCACACTGTCGCATTTCAAAAGCTGTTGAAAATGAAAGGTCTCAGAGATATAGTTCTTGTCTAGGAAGGATGACAGTTAAATGCAAACAACTTTTTCTAAAACTTTAGCCAAAAATGGTAGTTTTGATATAGATCGATAATCACTTCCAAATTTTGCTTCTTTAAGAATGGCTGGGCTACTGCGTGCTTAACACACACAGGAACTAACACATCAAACATTAGTTTGGTGTGTTTGTTTTCCACCATTTCACTCCTGCTGACACTAAAGCGACCAGCAGTGCATTGTTTGAGCCCAGCAGGAAAAACACTGAGCAACAGTGAAGGCCTGAAGGTGACGTGAAAAACGAAAACACAGCAAGCTGTGGATGAGTGAGAAGTCTTAATGTCCAGACACCCGAAGACGAGGAGGTGGATGAGACATTCGTTTTGAATGAGGTTTGAGCAGAGACGATGGCAGCTGTTTTTAAGAGACCAGAGCGCAGAAAGCTGGTCTGAATGGTGTAACCTTGCTTTGGGTGGCTGTGGGAGATGCATGGACGAATTCTGATGAGATTGTGAAATTGAAAGTGAACTTAAGAGTCCATGGAAGCTTAAGTACATTGTCCTTGTGTCTGAATGGTCTGCTGATCAGCGGGCTGGTTCAGCAGCAGTGAAAATGGCTTAATAGCAAATTACCACTTCAGTGCCTCGGGCATGTCGCGATTTTCACGCTTCGGGTTTTAAATAGACAGTAAATGTAAAACAAGGGATGGGAAGAGAAAGAATAAGGCTCTATTTTTTTCCTTTTATCAACAAATCTAATGAAAAAACACCAATGCATTGATCCAACTTCACTGATCTGATGTTCATTACCTTAAAGTTTCACACCTTTGTACACTTTCCTGCAGCTGGAAGACCCACAGACTGTAAATAAAAGATGGATGTAGCCACAGTCACTCTGCCTTTAGCCTTTGAAGCCAGAAGTGAGAAGAAGGTGGAGCACCAAGTTATACCTGTGGTTGAGATAAGATACAGAGACAGCAGCATGTTGGTCTCATAACAGGCACCTCTCATTTCAGAGCAAAAACGTCCTGTTGGTTATAGATTTATTTTAGACATTTTAACCACAGACTGTATATACAAGATGGAGGTAGCCACTGTGACATCACGCATTGGTTTACAGACTTTGTATTTTGAGGCCTCAACATTAGTGTTTTGGTTTTTTGGAGCCAGAAATGACCATATTTGGACAACACGATGACACACTAACACCAGCAAGCTGGATTCAGACACTGTACAGGTGCATCACACAGACACAGATACCTGCTAATTAGTGCTCAGTGGCATGCATGTAAAATAGTAGAATTTCAGTCACCAAAACTGGAGCTCAGACTTCTTGGACGGTCTGTTAGTCCAAAAAACTGCACAGCAAGACAGGTCCAGTTCAGGGACTCCAGTTATCTGAGGTAAAGCCTAGCAGATGGCTAGCAGCTTTGCCCCTAATCATACAAACTTTAATCTCCATGTAGAATTTAAATGGGTGAGTTTATATGGCCCATATATCAATATAAGTAAAGTAAAATTAATTAACAGATTTCAGATTGTTTAAAATGCAGCAGCAAGACTTCTTTCAAGAACCGAGAAGTGGACATTACAATGTTTCTAATGAATCGACACCGGCTGATCATCTGTTTTAGAACTGATGTTAACATTTTACTTTTAAAGCCTTTCATGGCCCCAGAATATATACTGGAACTGCTGCTCCTGATACAAACCAGTATAGGTCCTGAGATCCTCAGACAGGAGGCTGCTAACAGTACCCACCTCACACTTGAAGACTAAAAGCGACTGAGCATTTGCTTTTAGAAGTCACCATCTCGCTTCATCAATATCTTCTTTTAAATCACTTTTAAAGACTTATTTATGATCAGGTTTTCTTATAGATTTTATATATATTCTTTTATGTCAAATTATTATTGGGAAGGTGCAAACTATGCATAGAGACCACAGAGACCAAAACTTTTTTCTGTAGCAGGCTGTAAACATGTTTATTTCTGCTGTAAAGTTGGACATTTTAACATGGGAGTCTATGGGGACTGACTCACTGCTGGAGCCTCTAGGGGACGTTAGAGGAACTGCAGTTTTTGGCACATCCAAGTCTCCTTCATGTTTCAGAGCGTTTTAAAATAGATGCTGCCTGTATCTGCATTCAACTGTAACGTTAGCTGATAAAGTAATTAGACAGCTAAGTTACTACATCAGCCAGAAGAAAGACTCAAGGCCCTTTCACACAGGACATGACATGCGCTGGGCTGTTGGGCTCTGAAACCCATTTTTTTCTACTCCTTGTGCCGCACAGTAACGGTTTCCCAAGCCAAACGCAGCACAAGCGCGCTAGCGGGGAGTGCAATGTGATGTACATTCGCAAGACCAATAGAAATAAAGCCTACAGTCGCGGTACGTTCAACAGCAAAAAAATGGGGTGCAAAAAAATGACATACAGGCAGAGCGCAGCGGCCAGCCCAACACAAATTTTGGGCTATTTGTTGAAGCCAGCAGTCAGTGCAGCGCATGCCACATCCAATGTGAAAGGGCCTTCAGGGTGAGATTTGATCCTGAAAACAAAACAATCCCTCCATGAATTGAATTTCCTGGTAATGTTGACAGCAGTTTTATGTCAGATTCAGGAGCATAAACATCACATGCTTTGGATACGTGCAGAAAAGAATTGTACACTTGATTACACTCTGTTCGAGATCAGCGATAAAAAGCTTTTAATGCATTAAAAAGGTTTCCTAGTACACGTTTAACTCTGGCTCATATTAGGGGCACTTCAGGTTTATTTGTTTTGTTCTTTGGCTTGTTTGTGGGCCAGATCTGGCAAACAGAATACAACCACACAAATGCCACCCTTCCACGTGGCACGTGGGCCAGATCTGGGTCAGACCTCAGGAGTTTCACAAAGCCAAATGGAAAGAAAAGTATCAAACAAATGTCCTGTCAACAAAACCTCAATGTGCACCTCTGTGACAGGTTTTATCATGAGTTTGGTGCATCAGTTTTTTTTTCCAAGCCAGACGTAGGCTGAGAAGTGTCTCACATGTTGGGTCTCACTGTGGACTTTTTCTGCATGAACCCAGACCACAGTGGTTCCTGAACCTGAACCACGAGTGGGTCGTATCAGAAGTGAAGAACAAACAGCACGATGTTCAGACACCTCCTCTTCTTCTCCCAGAGGAACAATGAACCTCTGTTGTGGACTCTGTCTGACGCCCTGATGCAGATGATGAAGATGATGCTGAAGGTGATCATATGCAGATGGAGGGGTGGGGGTGGGGGTCCTGACACCAACACGGGGGTCATGACCTCATGGCTCATTGCAGACATCTGTAGCTGCTGCACATTCCCCGACATCTCCCTCCGACCAATCAGCACTCTGCGAGAATGTGTGACCTGTCGCCCCTGAGGTACCGCCCCCTTTGATACACACACCCTCATCAACATGCATGGCTGCAGTCCCAGTCTGTATCTGACCTGTCGGGCTACAATAGAGGGCTGCAGCTGATCTATGGCCGCTGCCGCTGCTGCTTTGTGCCTCCGACACAGAAGAAGAGAAAGCAGAGCGAGCAGGAGGAACTTCCTGTCAGATAAATTAGTCCTCGCTCTAAATTCCAGCTCAGACTGCAGCTCTGGAGGTTAGAAACCTGCTGTGGGACTCCAGGCTGATCAGACTCTGTCGCCCCCTGCTGGTGGAGCTGCTCCTGCAAATCTCCTTTTAAACTCTAAATATTTCACCAAAAGTTTAAAATTTTAATAAATGAAGTCAAGTACAAATTCAAACCATGTTATCTATGATGGTGCTTTTTTTAAAATCTCTCTCTCTCTCTCTCTCTATATATATATATATATATATAGCTCCGGAAAAAATTAAGAGACCACTGCAAAATTATCATTTTCTCTGATTTTGCTATATATATATATATGTTTGAGTAAAATAAACATTTTTG
>VUQI01026064.1:6318-24514 GCA_015106735.1 Paratilapia polleni | reverse complement strand
AGAGTCTAGGAGCCACAGGGTACTTTAAGTAAAAGCTGTTCAGGCTGTTCATTTAAAATACAACATGAATAAGGTTATCACAAAACAACAGTGAATATTTCACAGAGCTTCACAAACAAGTGTAAACACCATAAACAAAGTGTCCATCATATTAAAGTGTTAATGCAGTGTTAATCCCTGAGGAGCTGCTCTGAGTTCTCACTGTGCCGGAGGAGGAGACCATCTACTACTTCTTTCATTTCAGCTGAGTTCACCTGTGTGAAAGTACAGCACCGGACAGCCTGACTGTTTCATTTAATTCAGGAGCACTTTGGACCTGAACCTGACTGGACGCTGACTTATCTGACTAAAGCTAACTGACTGCAAACCAGAGGAAAGCTGAACCTGAGGAACGAACTAAAGAAATTCAAACTCTGAAACATCCCAGAGACATTTTTCCTCTGTCTGCTTCACATAAGGAAACACTGACACTATGTGTGAGCTGTTAGCAGACTGATGCAGTTTGTGGTTTCTTATACAAATACCATGCCATTGAAGTCATGTTACTATAAAGACCTGATGTTGTACGATGGCATCATCAACTGGAGACTTCTGCATAGCACTGGGGCAGTTTGCAGCCAAATGCTAAGCAGCAGGAATGAGAGTTAGCATCCAAAAGGTGAATTGCCCACTCTAGGTCAGACAATACAAGTTGTTGCCTCAGGCCTTGTTCACAAGTGAAGGAAGAATGGAGCAGGATCAGTGCAGCATCTGCAGACATGCAGCATCTGTATAGGTCTGCTTTGATGAGAAGAGACCTTTAAATCTTCCAATTTTTGTGTTGTTTTTTCTACTTTCAATTTGTGTTGCTTTTATTTCCATTATTATGTTGTGCATTGGCTTTGTAAAGCGCTTTGTGACTGATGTCAGTGAAAAATGCTACACAAATAAAATTTGCTTGTGTTTTTTTGTTTTGGTTTTTTTGTCTTGACTAAATGCTGGTAGATAGACATTCCTTACCTCACCGATGGGCACGAGCTGCTAAACCACAGTCTGCTCTGCTTAGACTGCAGCCTGAAAGACCTCCACCCAGACAAAAATGGATGGATGGATGGATGGATGGATCTACTACATTAACTCTGGGTAAAACTTTCCTGATCTCTAGTGGAAATGTGACATTAACATTAGGAGTCATTACGTGTTTTCTAAACCCAAGCTAACCTAAGCCAACTGTTTTACCAGACAAAACCAAGCTAAGCCATTGTTCAGCACAGTTCAAGTCTATTACACAAAGTCCCTCACATCTGTGACATGGTGTTAGAAATTGTTCCAGTGTTATTTTCATTGATTTGCAGTTGTTACATTCTTTGTGAAAGCTGCTAATTTGTCATTAAAATGAAATAAACAGTTGTCAAATTTTGCTTGATACATATCAAATTATTGAAGTCTGTAATGACCAAGACCAAAAAGCAGTTAAATGAGGGTAAAGGTTCTGTCGTTGTAAGTAATAACACACAATATCGTGATCTTCAAGTGTCCTCTTGAAAAAAAACTTTGTTCTTTACACTTAGACTATGAGATAACAACACACCAATAGAAAACAACCACAGAATAAAAGGTTGCATTCAACAAGCCAATCACAACTTACATTTCCTTTAATGGAAACATCTGCGTAAGTCATAACATCTGAGAGTCAGAACAGTTTTGGTGTCTTGTAACTGCAGGTCATCATTAAACATGGACAGACGTCATATCATTCTTGTCCTTCTTTTAGGTAATATTTTGGAGGGGTACTTTTATCAAAAATTAATTGTATTAAACTATTGTATTAATTATATTTGACAAGCTACAGCAACTTCTGTACTCAAGAATTACAAGCATTTGGTATGATGTGAAACATTGACCACATTTGTTACTGTGTTTGTATTAGTATTCCAGGAGGTGATTGGATTTCTGGATTAGTAGTGGATATGACAGTGAGATCGGGAGGAAACATCACTCTGCATTGTGACTGTAAAACATCAACTATTGTGTGGTACAGAAACTGCACCCATGAAAATTAGCCTTCTCTTGTTCTGGAACTAGAAAAGATTTCATTTAAACCTCCCAGCGACTGAGCGATTTTAGTGAATTCTCTACCTCGCTTCCACTTTGAGAGGAACCAGTCCTCTGGATCCTATGATCTAATGATCATGAATATTTCTTATTCTGATGAAGGTCTCTATTATTATGGAACTGAGCAGATACAGTCAGTGGATGAAAGAACCAACAAAGTCAAAGTTGTTCACAGATATGGCAGTGTCACAACAAGGATCCTAATCAGTAAGTACTCTTGTGTGATTTTTTTTTTTTTTTAATATTAAGGAATTTAACTATGACTAACTGATTAGCTCTTGTGTTCAGTGGATAATTATATTTAATGATGAAGTGGCAGATGACCATCATGAGGTTACAACAAACTTAAATTACATATACAGCAACAGTATATGTAAACATTTGGTTCTTCATTATTTATTGATCATAAACATCCTAAATAACTGAAATACAAATAATGTACAACAGTTAGACGAGACTGATGCCAAGGCCAGCTAAATCTCAAGCCAGTTTCATAAAATAACTGACTATGCCTTTGATATACTATTTCTAATTGTCAGACTTTAGTAACATTTATAAACATATCTGTTGAACAAAGCTGGCTTGCTCTAAACTTTCACTGTTAAGTAGGAGTGATATGCCATGATTGATAAATATTTTTTTTAAACAGAAAAAAACATCAAACCACTTATGTCAAAGTGTTTTCCATATCTGGACTTTAAAATTAGTATTACTGAGAATCATGGCTATTTTGATTTTAAAAAGCTAAATACTAAAATGTTAAATGCATTTTATGCAAATATGAATAACATGCTTTTTTTGGATGAGATAAGATAAGACACAACAAGACCACATAAGATAAGATAAGATAAGAAATTACTCTGTTATAGCAGTCAAAACATTAATAACAGCTTAGCCCAATAAAATAAATACAGTATCACTGACAAAATAGCTTGGACAGTTAAAAATTACACTAAACAAGGAGCTCAGATAACTAGAAAATACAAAAAAGTAAAGAGCTCTCATGATATGATGGATTAAGAAGCTTAAATCTAAAATGAAGGCATGTACTGTGGTATGAGGTCGTACAAATATTCTGTATCTGTCCTTGTGGCAGCAGAGTTCAAACAAATACCTTTGCTTAAATCGTCCACTGATGTATGAGATTTGTGCAAAAAGGAAGTATCAAAATTATAGACACAGACCTAACTGAAACATGTTTATGAAAAATTTAGACTCCAGTGACCCAACTTCAACCTGTCATCTGACTCAACAAGACTGCGACATGTGTTGGAAACTGCTGTTCTTCCTGTGTCCAACTGTTGCTGTTCTCTCTGTTCTTGTCTCTCTTCTTGTTCATTACCACTGCCAGAAAACAGGTAACTACTAAATATAGTACTTCCATTCATTGAATCCTTCAGTTTATTACATTACTTAGTTTTATGATTGGCTCAATTTGTTATCTTAACTTTTTGTCCAACAACTAAAAGCATTTTTAATCACATAAGAAAGCTTCACGCACAATAGTTACTACATTTAAGTCTTATGTGATGTTGGATGTTGTTGTTTAATGATGTTGCATTCATTTCTGTGACTGAAAGTTGTTCAGCAAAGACCTGAAACCAGTGGGCAAACAAGAAGAAATCAGGTAAATTAGTATTAAATTTCTATTTTATTTTCAGTTGTTTTCATAATTCATTCTCCTACAAAATTTTTTCATTCCACAAATAGCATTTATTTTGGTGATTGTGCATGATGACAAACTGGCATCCTCTGTATGCACAGCTTAGCAGATTTATTATGAATAATCTCTAATAATCACTCATCATGAATAGTGTCCTCTGCTTTTCCTGTATTGATGAGCCAAAATGATGACTTGTTGTGTTACTGACTGGCATATTTCCATCTCTCACTACAGCCGCCTTTCTTTCTTTTGTTCTTTCTTTCTTGCTTGCTTTCTTTCTTTCCATGGTGTGGTGGTTAACACGTTTGCTTAAGATGCAAAAACACAACCCTGGTTCATGACTGGGAGGAGACTCAAACCCAGTCTCAGGGGGTCACAAGCCCAGGTTAATGGGAGGGTTGCATTAGGAAGGGCATGTGGCATACAAATCTGTGCCAAATGAAATATGTGGATCCATCCACTGTGGTGACACCTTGTGAAATAAGGGAGCAGCCAAAAGTATCTTTTGGTACTTAACACTCACAATGCTGACCAGATTTATGTGCCATTATAAATACTTACAGAAAATCAAAACAATGCATCTGATAATGATCATAACTGTAAAGAACAAATGTCCCTTCACAGGATGAAGATATGTTTTATGCTACAGTGGAAACCCGTCAGGTAACACAGAAACCAAAGAAGAAGACAACCTATAGTTCTGACGTCTGCACCTATTCTGCCATCAATAGCTGTGGGGTCTAGATCTAACAATGTCTCATCTAAAAGTGTATAATAAGTTAATGAGAAGTCTTATTAAGTCATTTTTTCCCATTTATCTTCCACCTGAACAGTTAATTTAAACTGAAATTATCAGAGTTGTTAGGTTCACCACAAGGCAGGTCTTTTGCTTTTGTCCATAGATATGAATACCTAACTGAAAGGTGTAGTGACTTGGTTGTATACATATAACCCTATCTACTCATTGTGTTGATAAATTATCACATTCAGTGTTTCCCAGTGGATATGGATAAATATTTGGTGTGGAATCATACAAAACTATTCTAGTGTATTTTAATAAAGGAGTGTAAAGATATATTTTTTTATTAAGGAACTGAGTAGTAGCTTAAATATATATGGGGACATTTAGGATTTTTAACTTAAATTGACAGTCATAATAGGAAATTATCCAAGACAAATTAAAAGTGGACAGCACTCTGTGGGGACTTTGGCATCAGAACTCTATATCTATAGCTGGTCATCCTAGCTGTATGTTTGGTGTCATTGTCATCAGCAGAATGAATTTCTGACTGAAAAGATACCTCCCTGCGTAATAGTATAAAACACAGTGGAGAGGAATTTAATTTAATGCATCTCCAGTTCCTAAGTAAGTGTAGATCTAATGGTGTGATTGCATGTCTTTCAATTTGGTATATAACCCTATAACGCCATTAAACAAAAAATAAATAAATAAAAAATCAACTAAAATTGATTAGACACCAGTGATAACACTATTGTGAAATACTTAAGCAATATTTGATTTAATAATTTTGTGAACTTTTTATTCATATAAATACATAAACAGTATAAATAAACTAATGGGCCAAAATAATTACGATCATTCCTGCCAGTTGCTCTTTATGTACTTCATGTGCAACCAAAATAACTCCAACCTGCAAAAATCAATGACTCTAGATCTAAATCAAAGACCTCTGATGGTGCCCTCTGATAACCTATAAGCCAACCCTGCCTCAGTGGTCTCTACACCTTCATATTTCTCCTGCACCCAACAGCCATTGATGTTGTTGCAAGAGAATCAAAGTTTCAAATTTATCCATGAGTGGTCATGTTTCACATGACTGGTGTATACATATAAACAATCCATATCATTTGTCTTGTATTCTATTCTGAATCTGTTCATTTAGTTTTTCTTAGCTATTTTTAATTGAAAAGCAGAAATATGAATAGCATCGGCCTAATCGACCTATTTGCTCCTCCCTGTGTAAAATATTAAATTTTTAAGTGATGTAACAAATGTATAAATGAACATATATTATATAACAAAAAGAATTTAGGGTGTTATTTATCAAAATCCTTTATGTTGTATATAGTTTATGGAAGCAGACACACGTACTGTTGATGCAGGCAACAAATCAAAATGTGATTCTATTTGTGGTGTGATACTCCTCTTAGTGTCTTTTTTGTTATGAGCTCAAAGCTGCTCTAATTAATAGTATAAATAATACTTGAACATACAAAAGAAACAACCTCTACACTTAAGATTTCTTCCTGTTTCTTTATAACAAACTGCCCTTTGTCAAACAGTGCATGGTCTTTGACACCCTGTATTTATGTATGATAACCTGCTCCAGAGTACTCTGGACCTCGGACCGGGGCGAAGGTTCATCTTCCAGCAGGACAACGAGCACACAGCCAAGATAACAAAGGAGTGGCTTTGGGACCACTGTGTGAATGTGCTTGAGTGGCCCAGCCAGAGTCCAGACTTGAACCCGATTGAACATTCCACAAAGTATCGAGCAAAGGCTGTGAATACTTATGTGCATGTTATATTTTTGTTTTTTATTTTTAATACATTTGCAAGAATTTCAAGCAAACCTTTTTCACTTTGTCATTATGGGGTGTTATGTGTAGAATTTTGAGGTGAAAAATGAATTTAATCATTTTTGGAATGAGGCTGTAACTTGACAAAATGTGAAGCGCTGTGAATACTTTCTAGATGCACTGTATATATAAGGACAGTTTTTATGTTTAATATTTTGCATTAGTTTTATATTATAAATGTCAGACTAGGGAGGTTGAAGTGAGGTGTTACCAATTTAACAATGAATTTAACCTCAATCATCACATAATGTGCTCTATGTAATCATTAAGGCAAACGGGAATTATACACTGACAAACAGGTCCTCATGTGACTGCAAAAAGAAATTGTAGGTGCACAGAATCACTTTATTCATGAGTTAACTAAGATTTAAGGTTGAACTCTTAGATTTTTGTACTTTCAAAAGATGCAGTAGAAGTTGTTACAAAATGTGGTCTAAATCTAAACTGATGAAGTGGCAGATGACCATCATTAAATCACTGATGTTAATAGGTGTTAGCTTGTCATGGCAAGGTGGGAAAGATAAGTGTATTCAAATGTATTGTTTTAAAAACAAGTAAATGGTAAATGGACTGGTACTTATATAGCACTTTTCTACTCAGTTTCTGTGTACTCAAAGCACTTTACACTACAGGCCACATTCACCCAGTCACACATATATTCATACAGCACTTTTATCTACACTTAAGTGCTTACTAACATTCACACACACTCACACTCCGATGAATGCATTGGGGGCAACGTGGGGTTCAGTATCTTGCCCAAGGATACTTCGGCATGCAGACTAGGGGAGCCAGGAATTGAACCACTGACCTTCTGACTAGTAGACGACTCGCTCTACCTCCTGAGCCACAGCCGCCCCAAGTGATACCAATTGATTCAATTAAAAGAGTGCAAATGTATACAGCAGTGGTGTTCCCTCAGGGCAAGCAAGGTAAGCAGTGCTTGTCTAGTGAAAGGTAAAAATAGACATCAATTAAAATGTACCAAAGTAAAGTGATCTCTTTCCTTTCATCTCAGACAGTGTTCTGTCATAAAGCTTCTCTCATGCCTGTTTGCATCCATCCTTTATAGTATTGCCATGCTGTGGCCGCATTTTGCTGTTGTCTCTGGAAGCAGAATTAATTCAGCTTAATAAAGGAGCCACTGAAATTAGCAAGTAAACAAGCACTCTCATTTATCATCGTAACAGATGAGTTTTCTCTTGCTAACCGCCTTGGCCATCATGTGTGATATGCAAAACTTTTAATAACTCTTTTAGCACGTTAGTAATGAAAGATTTGATGATGGAGAGGGGAACACCTGCCATCTAAAGTTTAATAAAATAGGCAAGATGAACAGGTGCAAGTTCCACCAACACTTTCAGATTAGCATCTCTGAGAAATCACTTGGTTAACCAAATGTATTAAGTTTAACCAGTTTTGCTAAGACACCACCTTCATTTTTCATTAATTTTTAATCCTACTGTAGATGTTGACAGTTAATCACGTCACATGCTCAAGCCTTTTAATTCAGCTGTGATTTTTTTTTTAATAAATATAATTAAAATATACTTTTAAAAAATCAAGATGTAGACCTGTGTTTCTGAGCTCTTAAAGCTGTTTAGAGATACATGGTCCTCACAGGACAGCCACTACAAATATACAGTGGGTTCAGAAAGTATTCACACCCCCTTCACTTTTTTCAGTTTTGTTATCTTGCAACTTGATACTACAATCGTTTAAATTAATTTTTTTTTCTTCTTAATTTACACTCAGTACCCCATAATGACAAATTGATAACAGAATTTTGGAAATGTATTTAAAAGCAACCATATAGCCATATTTGGATGATAGAATGAAGTGCTGAGTTATCATCTAATGCTAGCAAACCTGAGTGGTGTACCACGAAGCAAGATTAGCCAGCTATGTCAAGCTTAAAGTCAGAGTTTTCTGTGTCACAAATGTGACTCTCTTTTTACCCGATAAAATCACTTTGGTAACTTATGCTGAACACATAACCTGGAGTTTTGGTTTAAAATCGGCTGGAAGGGCCACATTTTCACTAATTCTTTTATTTATCGCATGTTTTAAGTGTGATGTAGATTCTGTTTTGGGGGAATACGTATTAATATGTGCAAGTTGATAAGACTTACCTTACTAACATCATGAATGAAGCCCAGCTGTAAAGTTACAGCAGTGAAAACTGTGTGTTACTGGAATTTGCATGTATTCAGTTTGGGATGCATAAAATCTATAAATGTTTTTCTACTTGATTCTAATCTGCTCCTATGTCTCTTTCACACTGCTCTAATTGCAGCTACTAGAACACAGATTAGAACACTTATCAGGCTATTTATTACCAAGAATACCTATTCAATCATTGAATGTCGCCATTGAGAGAAAGCGACTTGCTGGGAGCTCCATGCAAACAAGTTGACAGAAGTGTAACAGAAGGGTAAAATGACACTAAGATCAGTTACGACAGAGAAATACTCTTGGAAATGAGAAAAATAACCAACCGCTGTAGTTATAGCCTGGTCACTCAGGATCTGCTCTCAGAATATCCCGAACTGAAAGTGCTCCAGTGGAGAAAAAGAGGCAAGCGGGCCAGCGTCCTATTTCGACTGAGACAGTGGGCTCGCTGTCCCTCAACCCCCCACATGTTACTGGCTAACACATAGTCTTTAAAGAACAAACTGTGTGAGTTACAAGTGTGTATAACCTTCCAATCACACATCAAGAACTGCAATGTGATCTGCCTCACAGAGACCTGGCTGTCAACTGGGATATTAGACCAGGCTATTGAGCTGCCAGGTTTCTCCATTCATTTTGCGGATGAACACGAAAAACTCTGATTAAAAAAAGGGGTGGTGTGTGTCTGATGGTTAATTGGAGTTGGTGTGACCAGTGTAACATTAAAACCATTGCAACATTCTGCTTCCCTGACTTAGAGTACCTGATACTGCAGTGTTAGCCCTTCTGGTTACACCGGGAGTTCACATCTGTCACAATCGTCGTTGCGTTATGCCCCTCCTCAGGCAAACACAGACAGTACACTCAGTGAGTTACACAAAATAGTTAACAGGCAGAATGTGATGCACTCAGAGACTGCATTTATTGTGGCCATGGACTTTAACAAGCTAACAAGCCATTTGGCAAATTAGATCATTGCTCCATCCTCTTCATTCCTGCCTATAGGCAAAGGCTGAAAAGGGAAGCCTCAGCCTACAGGGCCATACACTGCTGTTCAGAACAATCAGATTCTGATTTTTATCACAATTTTATCGTCATCACCTGATAATGTCTCTCCAGGAGTAGGTGGCACTCATAGGGATCACTGTGTGCAGAAGAAGACTCGTGATGTGTGAAATGCCCTTTTTATGTGAGTGCGCATTGAAGCAGCCTGAAAGCCTGGGTTAAAAAATAAAGTTAATAACCACCATTGTGATACCTGTTATCTCCAGCTGGGGTTTTAGGTTTTGTCAAGCCAGCTAAGCCAGCAAAGAAAGGCTGGCTGTGTTGAACTTCCTTTGTAGTATACCCCTTCCGGTTAGCAAGACCACCTTAGGACTGAATTGCACAGACCCAGATACCCACTAATTAGTGCTAAATAACATACAAATAAAATGGTAGAATTTCACTCACCAAAACCAGATAACAGGTTTTATGGGAGAGTTATGCCACACATTAGAATATGCCAATTGTCATGCACAGTAATTGCATTAAAAATTTAAATTCACCACAGTAAAGTTGCTATGGAGGGGGAAATTAGTGTTACGTACCAAAGCCATTTTTGGACCAGGCTGTAAACCTGCCTATTTCTTTATTAAACCTGGGCATTTTAACATGGGACTCTATGGGGATAGAATTGCTTTCGGACTTGGCCTCAAATACGCCATGATGTTTATTTTGTAAATAATGGTCCTATTTCGAATATAATAGACAATAAAGCACTGTATGCTTTAGGGTGGTGCTACCTTGTGATTGTTTTCAATGTCCTCCCCATCCTTTCTTTTGACATTAGTTTCTTATTTTCATAAATAAAATACATTTCATGTAGACCCACCCTAGTCATTTCTTATCCACAAGAATGATAGTGGCTGCTCCTCTTGTATATATATGCATTGTGTTTTTCAAGCTGTGCAGAGTAAAGGACCCAAAAGCAAAAATTTCAGCAAACAAGACAAAAAACAGTCAAGAACTTAAGACAGAAACAAAAATGTAATATCACAAAACTGAAATGAGCCACAAGAATAATAAACCCAAGGCAGGAAACCAGGACTAAACAAAACCCCCAAATCCAAAACCTTATACACTACAGAAGCAACAAAACTAATCACAAGCCAACATTCAGTAATAATACACAAGAACTCAAAACTCAAAACATAACAGGGACCGTGACAGTGTTTTTGAATAATGATGCTGTATAATTAGTTTCTCTGCAACTGAAGACCCTGAAGTTCATGAGAAAACGTTTGACACCCAGGCAAAATAATTATGCAATCTTAATCATAATCATAATGCTGAAGATTGTGAAATTTTTGACTCGTATGAATTATGTCTCCTATACGTTTATCTACATTGCCTCACCAAAAAAAAGTCACCACCTGGATTTAACTAAACAAACACGTAAGAGTCTTGCTAGGTTCACCAATGTTATGTGCCCAAAAAAATGCAGTCAGCTGACTACCTGAATGTACTAAAGATCAGATGCTTTCTTTCCTGATGGCTCAGTCATATTCCAAGATAACAATGGCAGGATACACCAGGCTCAAATTGTGAAAGAGTTGTTTAGGGAGCATGACACATCATTTGCACACATGGACTGGCCACCACAGAGTCCAGACCTTAATCCCACTGAGAATCCTTGGGATGTGCTGGAGAAGTCACAGACTTCTTTACACAGTAGTCTGATCTTGGTAAAAAATAATAATACAACACTAGAAGGAAATAAATGTAAATAAGCTTATCAAAAGAATGCCACAGAAATCGCGTGCCGTCATCAAAGCTAAAGGTGGTCCAATGAAATTAAAGCATGTGAATTAGAGGATGTGACTTTAGTGTATTAGAATATTTGAGTGTGTGACTTTTTCTTTTGAGCCAGGCAGTGTACTAAGCAATAACATTAATTAAGTTTTAAAAAATAACTTTTGACAACACCTTATGGTGAGTAAAGTTCTGTCCACACAATGCCCATCACACATTCTTTGAAGCTGATGGCTGGTCACTAGTGGACATTCGAGGTTCCAGTTGCCTAGGTAACCCTCTAATCTATTTACTACCAAGTCACATGTCATTCACCGGTATTCTCTCTCACTGGTAATCACTTCAATTGCTTGTCTCGAAGCTGAGAAAAGTTTATCCCCAGACCCGCCCACTCTGTGTCGCCAGTGGGGGGGTTTTTGCCCGTAGTTGGCTGAAGTCACCAAATGACTTTCTATGGTCTCTGGTTGTCATGTCACTGCAAATTGCTTCCAGTGTGGATGCAGTTTCACTGCTTGTTGTGGCTTCCAGGCACAACTTAACTGTAACTGAGTCATCATTATTTTGCATAATAGTGAAGAATCCTCAGTATATGAATATTCAGATGCAAACTATTGTCTCGAAGATCTTTTTTTTTTCTATTGTGCTTTCCAAAAGGACATCAAATGTACCAGGAATGTAGGCATATAATCATTGCAGTTAGGCATATACCTAAGGTTGAAGCTGTTGATGCAGACAGAGTAGAAAAGCAAAATGTGCAGTATAATGTCATGGCTATTTGACAGCATCACATGCACCAGTCTTTGCAGATGTTAAAAAAAAGAGCCTTGATTTGTAACCCAGTACATTCAAATTGCATTGCCATACACTTGTAACGACTTCATATTTTATGGCTTTAAAATGATTGATGATGTGATTATCACTTAGGTCAACATTCAGACTGTTTTTTATTTGTGATGTCATCTACAACTTACAAAAAGCATTTCAAACATGTTTATATCTCATAATTTTGAATAATTATAAGAGCTTGTTATTTCTATGTAATTAAACTTTTATATATGTAATGGTTTTAACTGAAGCAGAAAAATCCATTTCTGGATGAATTTAATGAAGTCTAAGACGCTAGAATTTGAATTTGCATTGTGGTTGTTTTTATTTGAAAGTTATCTTTAACATCAGTTCTGAAACATCATTTCGTACTGCACCTATAGAAAACAACCACAAAGAAAAAGTTCCATTCACCAGACCAATCACAACTTACATTTCCTTTAATGGAAAAATCTGCATGTCTCATGACATTCTTGGTAGTATGTGCTATTGTCTTCTAACTCCAGGTCATCATCATTACACATGGATGGGCTGCATGTTTTTCTGGTTGTTCTTTTAGGTAAATCTAAACATTTTGAAGAATCTTATTTGGTCCAGTTTGACATTGAACTAATTCATTAACGTGTATTTTTTTGTATTGTAAATTTTTGTAAAGCCGTACACATGTGAACAAACTTTATTTATTTATTCAATTATTTATTTAATTATTTATTGTGTTTTTGTCTTCCAGGAGCTTTATCTTCCAGTCAAGTCTTCATAGATGGATCACTAATAGAGATGACAGTCAGACCAGGAGAAAACATCACACTCTACTGTGACTGTAAATTTTCAGTTGGAGTAGACATAGTGTGGTACAGGAATTGCACTCATGAGAAGCAGCCTCCCCTTGTAATGAAAGCCAGGTATAATCCGAGGCGTGTTGCTTCAAGAGTTCATGAGGCTGCTTACATTCTGAATCCATTCCCAGATTTTCACCTGGTGAAGAATGATTCCTCTCAATCTTCTGATCTTCTGATCACAAACACCACTGATTCTGATGAGGGCCTTTACTACTGTGGAACTGAAAAGCTCAAGTTTGGGGATAATACAAAAATGACTCCTGAATATGTACGGATATATGGTAACATCAAAACAAGGATCCTGCTTTGTAAGTATTCTGTGAGTCATGCGCTTTGAGTACACAAAACTGAGTAGAAAAGCGCTATATAAGTACCAGTCCATTTACCATTTACCATTCATGCCTACATTATCTGTGCAGTTGTTTTGACTAATTGACAAACTAATCACAGAAAGAAAATCTGATCCTTCATTATTCTGTACTGGTTTAATGGATAAAGTAGGTGAATGATTATGATGCTACCACAATAGATTTGAAATAAAACAATCAAGATGAGAGGAATCACAACCATTTTTATCCTAAAATGTCATTTCAGAAACATAGTCATAAATAAAATGATAATTTTCAATACTTTGTTATGTTTGTTCAAGTCCTTTGTAGGCAATGACTGCCAAAAGTCTGGAACTGATAGACATCAATAAATGCTGAGTTTCCTCCCTCAAAATGCTTTGGCAGGCATTAAATAAAGCTGTCATCAGCTTCATTTAGGAAGCAAAATGCATTCTAAACTTTTATCAGAAAACATAGAAGATACCCAGGGTACTCAACTCTCTGCTCTGATGCTCTAATTCATAGACAATGAATTGGTGGTACTGATGATCAAACATGGCTGTAGAACAAAACGACAAAAATTTAATACTGCCTTCACATTGTTTTTAACAGAGCTTAAATGGATTGTCACACCTTAAACATCCATGTGGCTAGCTTCTGTACTCCTGTGTTGTAAGTTATTAAGGCTCAAAGAGGCTAGAAAAAAATATGCAAATTAAAAGACTGCAAAATTTCAACACAGCCCTATGTGTTTGGTGGGTCTGTAACTTGGAAAATACTCTTATTATTGAAGTAAAAAAAATAAAAATCACAACTAAAGTTATTGTAGAAGAAAAAAAAGTTGAGTGGGTCAGGTCCATAGCATTGATAGATTTTTCATGGAATGACCAATCTGTGCTGCGATGTACTGCCCAATCAACCTTCTAGCATTTGGCTGAATCTGAGCTGGAAGTATATCCCCACATACAACAGAATTCATTGGGCTTCTGTCACAATCAAGAATCAGAGTTGAGGTAGCGCCAGTGAAAGACATTCATGCCAGTGCGTTACATGATATGTGGTATGCTCAGATCATGATTTTTGTTCTGAGTGACAATTTCTGAATTTTCACAATTTCTAGATTTCTGGTGTGCGCACACAAAAAGCTAACCTTGATACACCTCTGTTTTCAATTCAGATACCAGTGAACTGAAAAATGAGCCAGACTGTGGTCATTGCTGGACGCTGCTCTACTCTCTGTGTCCAGCTTTTGCCGTCCTCTCATCTCTTCTCTCGTCTCTTTTGATTTATTATTGTCAGAAGACAGGTAACTCCTCAATGTGTCATTTGTCCAGCCAGTTATTTTTTTAAATCACTTTATTTCTGTGGTCATTTGATCATCACTGTTATTTTGTGTGTATTTGTCTCTGAAGTGCAGATATTTTCAATAGTTTCTCTATAATTGTGATATTATAATTTTACTTTAATCATTTGGGAAGAAATCTGTGTGCTTACAAATGTTTTTTTTAATGTACTGAAGTATAATTATCCTATGTTAATTTCTATAGCAAAGAAACCTGAGGCTGATGACAAAAGATATGGGAACACAGACCAGACAAGAGGAAATCAGGTAATTAAAGGCTTTCATCATTTCATATGTATTGATATGATATCTGTTATTTTGTTATTCTGTTATTTTCTGTAGCCATGAGAAAGATGTTTAGCAGTAAATTACATGTATCATACTACACCAATACATGATGATACATCTAAATAATTATGAAACCTTAGGATGACAAAATGTGTTACGCTGCACTGGAAATCCGTCAGGCATCACAGAGACCAAAGAAGAAGATGGCCCAGAGTTCAGATTTTAGCACTTACTCTGCCATCAATACTTGCAGCATGTAATGATGCTATCATTGCTGTATAATGAATTCATTAGTGTTGATACTTGTTTTTTGTGTGTGTTCTTCAGTGTTTTGTTCTCTCACAGGATTTAAAATGTAAAAATATATGTATAATTATCATTATCCTTTGAAATTATAAATATTTTCTTTGTTATCAAAGCTTTTAAAACCGTGGTTTAAAATTAAAAATCTTTAACTTGGAGATATTAACAATTTCCCTGGCATAAACTAATGTGTATGATTTGACTCCACATAAAGAATAAAGTTGTTGTTTTTTTTCCTGAATCATTACAGATTATAAGTGTGTTTTATTACATTTAATGTCTTTCATTACACATTTCATCTTCTGGTTCATGTTTTTGGTTGAACTCAATCATTTCATAGGAAATTATTGTCTCTGTATTAAATTTCTTTTTATACTGTTTCCCCATTTTGTCTGTTTTTTTTAAGCTAGCTATTAGTCCATTTAACTAAGTTTAAATTTAAGTTAACTGATCTGCTCTTGTTTTGGAGTTTTGGAGCTCTGTGGAACCCGTCTTTGAAAAAATCCTACAAGTTAATAAGATTAAGAATGTGTGCAGAGAATGTGTTTCATTTTTATGTGTGCTTTTAAAAAAGTGACTACTAGCCTCTTATATTGTCTCTGAAATTATGTCATTTCTTACTTTTCATGCCATACCTACATTGCTGTTAATTCTGTTTACAACTTTTGTTGTTTCACATTGTGTTGGAGTAGTTACATTGCATTAATCACAGTATACAAAGTAATTCATTCTTTGCAGAATAGATGTATAGGAAAAGCCACTTAAATAACCAATTAAAAGTCATATTATGTAAAAATATAGGTAATAAAAAATAAAGGAAAAGGTAATAAAAAATACAGAGACAGAAAATCTGATTGTTCTTGCTGATAACATTTTGTTCCAGATTGTCTTGTTATTGTTGAAACTGATCTGCAAGATTTCAAAGTGGTTGGTATTGTTTGATTGATTGAAGGTGTTTCGGGTGCAATGGGTTGCGAGTACGATGCAGATGAGTGGAGGTTGTTCATTGACAGCTCAAAAGTCAGCCTAAAATGTGTCCTACTGCATAATGGCAATTATTTTTGGTCATTTTGTCCAGTTTAAAGAAACCTATGAAAATATGCAAAGTGTGTTGGAGAAGCTGAAATACAATGAGCACAAATTGACCATACTGTATGTGAAAAAAATGCATTCACATTTTGTGACAAAACTGTACGTGACTGAATATTTTTATTGGTATTTTTGAACTCAGCATCACTGAATTAGGTAATATCAACCATTTTCTGCAAAACAGCAGAAATGTTATTTTTTGATGCAGGGCGGTGTTTGTTCAGTTAGAGTGACTTTCAAGGACATAAAATACACAAAAATAGATAAAGATAACCCAGTCAAACAGTCCACAAGAAGTTACAAAGTTACACAAACTCACAGGAAACCCACACTGACAAACACCCCCTCATACAGCTACACACTTTAACCTGCAGACTATTTGAACCAGCAGATTAGCAAAGAGCCAACTGGGCAATTGTTATTTTTAAAAATATAATAATAATAATAATAATAATAAGTTCTGAACAGTAGGAAAAACAAACCACATTATGTTAAAGCATACACAAGCCAGAATTCAGCAGCTCTGCAGCCACCCGTTATACTTGGATATACACATTATACTTGGATAAGCAAATGTAGTAGCATATGGTGAACTAGTAATTTATTTGTTACTGTTTAAAGAATGTGTCAGCAAAACCTGTAAGCTAGCGTATTTCAGTAAGAAGTATCTTTCATGGCAGCACAAGGCATTTATTTTCAAGATGGCGGTTTTTTCAAGACTCATCCAGCAAACCAGGAAACGGAGCTTTGAAACAAGTTGCTGTATTTAATCCAAACCATGATTTTTCCATTAGTTTTGGTGCCTATAAAAATATCAAAGTAGTTTTTTTCACCCAAACTTAACCAAACATCTAATGAAAAGTGATTTTGTGACTATTTGACAAATTGCCCTCCGCCATTTTTTCAGTCCGCATATACAAATACAATATATACCGATCAGGCATAACATTATGACTACTGACAGGTCAAGTGAATAACACTGATTATCTCTTCATCATGGCACCTGTTAGTGGGTGGAATATATTAGGGAGCAATTTTCTCCTCAAAGTTGATGTGTTAGAAGCAGGAAAAATGGGAAAGTGTAAGGATTTGAGCAAGTTTGATAAGAGCCTAATTGTGATGGCTAGATGACTGGATCAGAGCATCTCCAAAACTGCAGCTCTTGTGGTGTTCCTGGTAAGCAGTGGTCAGTATCTATCAAAAGTGGTCCATGGAAGGAACAGTGGTGAACCGGTGACAGGGTCATGGGCAGCCAAGGCTCACTGATGCAGGTGGGGAGTGAAGGCCGGCCAATGTGGTCCGATCTAACAGATACTGTAGGTCAAATTACCGAAGAAGTTAATGCTGGTTCTGATAGAAAGGTGTCAGAATACACAGTGCATTGCAGTTTATTGCATATGGTCAGCAACAGGGGGACCAACACAATATTAGGCAAGTAGTCATAATGTTATGCCTGATCGGTGTATACAGATATACAATATAATACATTAAATTTTGTCACTGTTTAAGAAGTGCCTTGAAAATCAAAGTCAGCATCAGTGACCATAACATAAAGTAGGATCAGTTACATCATCTGCACTGTGTAAATATTTATATATTATGTTAGCAAGTACCAAGTGAAGTGTGCTTCCATAAGACAGGTGGGTAAAACTTTTGTCAATATATCGCAAATTCTCATGGCCTCTAGGAGAGGTCTGTTTAAAGTTTGACCCCAAGCTATCCTAAATAGTGCAAATGAAATCACGTTGTACTTTATTTATACAGCTCCGGAAAAAATTAAGAGACCACTGCAAAATTATAAGTTTCTCTGATTTTGCTATTTATAGGTATATGTTTGAGTAAAAATAAAAATTTTTAT
>VUQI01026060.1:19346-37577 GCA_015106735.1 Paratilapia polleni | reverse complement strand
CATGGCCAGCCCAATCTCCAGACCTGAACCCCATTGAAAACCTCTGGAATGTGATCAAGAGGAAGATGGATGGCCACAAGCCATCAAACAAAGCTGAGCTGCTTGAATTCTTGCACCAGGAATGGCATAAAGTCACCCAACAGCAATGTGAAAGACTGGTGGAGAGCATGCAGATGCATAAAAGCTGTGATTGCAAATCAGGTTTATTCCACCAAATATAGATTTCTGAACACTTCCTAAGTTAAAACATCAGTAATGTGTTGTTTAAAAATGAATATGAACTTGTTTTTTTTGCATTATTTGAGGTCTGAAAACACTGGACCTTTTTTGGTATTTTGACCATTTTTCATTTTCTGCAAATAAATGCTCTAAATGAAAATATTTGTATTTGGAATTTGGGAGTTATGTTGTCAGTAGTTTATAGAATAAAACAAAAATGTTCATTTTACTCAAACATATACCTATAAATAGCAAAATCAGAGAAACTGATAATTTTGCAATGGTCTCTTAATTTTTTCCAGAGCTGTATTTTTAATGGATTAATTCTATGTTTATGAGAATGCATCACTTTATTGGAAGACGTAATTACACACTAATCAATCTTTATTTATGAGTACAATATTCTTTTTTTCTATTAAATAAACTCAAAAAAATCACTGACTGTACCTTTAAGAAAATGCGTGGATGTGTATCTTTGTCTCTTAGATAATGATCAGACCACATTTTATGAGTGATCAATGTAGAAATCCTGGTAATTCCAAAGAGTAGTGGAAAACAAATGAGCATTTCCAAAATTAACAGAATAACTCCTTTTGATTTTTTTTTAATTCATCCAATGTAAAGCATCATTATCGAGCTAAGAATTTTTTTTAAATACTTTTGGCTGCTCTCTTGTCACAAGGGGTCGCCACAGTGGGTAGCTCTGCATGTTTGATTTGGCAGAGTTTTGCGCAGGGTGCCCTTCTTGATGCAACTCCAATGGGGATATGTGTCTCTGGCTGGAATCAAACCAGTGACCTTGCACTTGCAATGAAAATTTGTAAACCACTACACCCTGGAGCCACATTATCGAGCAAAGGAACTCATTCAATGTCAGACATGATTCTAAGTTTGACATTTGATCTTTTCAACCACCCCAGTGTGACCATATTCACACTTCCTAATGCCTTATTTAACTCAGATGTAATTGTTTGACATTCGAGCCCTTAATCACAAATCTCATTACACATCAAGGCTGCCATATAAAACTTAAACCTTATTTAATAGCTGTGGCTTTTATTATAAGGAATATATTACAATACATAGTCTGCATATAGGGCTGTATGGTTCTGGAGTATTTGAAGGTTACTGTTCTCTCTTGTACAGCAGCAGAAGCCAAAGTGACCAGGAGGTGCCAAAAAGCACAGACCAGACAGGGTGGTCCGGAAACGGCCTGGAGATCCAGTGAAACTTAACAAGCATGTTCCCTTTGGATGTTAAAATGAAGTGTAACACAGATATTAATGTAGCAAGTATCACAACACAGCAGAGGAATGTAAACTGGAGCACTGGGACATCAAGCTGGACGCTAACCAGCTGCAGCCGAATACCCCTATAGTCATAATAGCCTGAAATCCCTACCCCCCTATGGCCAGCTAGGCTCAAGCCTCAGGTTTTCATCACGGCTGTCCAGGAGCAGGGTTGAAATGACTCCTTTGGGGATGAAAGTGTATAGTTACTTAATTGGGGAAGGAGCAGGGTTTGATTGTTATACTGAGAGGCTTTGAAGCTTATGCATGATATGCACATATGTATGAAGCTACATGGCTGCTGTCAGATCTTTAACAATGTTTCTTATTGATTCTTCAGAGGTCGCTGTCCTTTGGGCTGCTCACCAGGTTCATCACAGTTCAGAGTACTACAACCTCACCACCGCCCTCAGACAATCTGTCACCCAGCAGTTTACCTCATGGGTAAGATTCTTTTAAAGGATATGTCAACAAATCCCATTAAAAAGGAGGATGGTGTTTTAAACATACAGATGTATTTTTTTTTTTATTATTTGTCTGATAGAACAACATGATTCCATTAGTAGACAGTGGACAGTAGTAGACACTTTCACTTTGAAAAGTGAGTTGCAGCTAACCGGGTAGCTACCTCCAAAGAGACAAACTCAAAGTCCATTGTAGTGGGCTGGAGTTTTTAGTCCTTGTTCTGCTTTAGAAATTTGCTCTGAGCTGGAGTGCCACTCTTAACAGAACCTGTGGCAGGTGCAGACCTGGTTCATGTGCAGCTATGCAGAGCTTTCCAAGGCTGCAAAGTAGAACAGGGACTACCAGCTGGTGCCGCTGTAATTTTAGGTTTGTGGGATGAGGAACTCACTGAAGAGACAGCTGATTTCATTGTGACAAGTGCATACGGTATTATGTATTAAGTTCTTTAAAAAAGTGTGGGTGAATCACTTGTCCCTTTTAACTCCACAAATACAGCCTAATTCTGTGGGAAACACTGGAGGATGACTAATGAGTGAAACCCACTAACGAGTATTGTCTGCATATCCAAAGCTTGATATGTTTTATTTCTCTGTGCCATAGAGCTGCCTTGTTGTCCAAAAACGATTAAAAACAAATCAGTGAGTCACACTTTTGTACTAGGTGACATGTTTCTTCATTACCATGATCTCACACACACTGTAGTTTATTTTGACTCAATCACTCAAGCACCATCCTACTGCTGTAAATACTCTCGACCACCAAATCTGCTGGAAGTAAGTCTCCAACAAATACACTGTTAACCTCTGTTTGAGTAATGTTTGCTAAAAGCCACAGAAGCCAGCTGTTTTACTGTAGCTTTTTCTAACTAAGAATGTATACTGTATTTGTAACCTGTTTTTAAAGATTTAAGAATAGCTAACATTGTTGCTGTAACATAACCATGAACAGAATAGAAATACCAATTAAAAAAAACTGTGTTTCACTTAAGCGTTTGATTGAAAGGTTGAAGTCTCTTGAATTTCTGACTGTGGAAAGGATTTTATTCAATTTGGAATAGAATCAATTTGGAGTATCAAAGTTAGATTTACAGAACATTACTTTTAATAAACAGTTATAACTGGCACCCTGTGAAGTTGTACTATGGAAGTGTTCCAGGAGATTTCCTAGACAACTGTTGGGTTCTTTCTTTCTTCAGATTTTCTATTTGCCGATGGCTCTGACAGTACCTCCATCCATCTTCGCTGTTCACATACAGTTAAACCTGCTCTACCAGTTCTGGATCCACACAGAGGTAAATATTAAAATATACAGTAATGATTATTTAATCCACCTGTTTGTGAAGAAACACTGAAACAAGGTCCTGATCTTAATCTGAACCCACAGTAGTTGTCAATATCTTTCACTTTACATTTTCACTAGACGTGTATATTTATGAGAGTTTTGGCATCAGCACGTTGTAAAGAAGATGCTTTTACTGTTAAAAGGTTTGCAGTGACATACATTTTCCTATAACAGCAACTATCATTATCCTGTTTTCATTTTATTCTTAAACTGCATGCACATCATTAGTGACTCTAGATATAGCGCATCAGAATAGGACTATAAAAGATTTTGAGGGACTGGACTTTTTGCCCAACCAGTCCACATGTGTTTTGTGGACTTGGAGAAGGCATTCGACCACGTCCCTCGGGGTATCCTGTGGGAGGTGCTTCGGGAGTATGGAGTGTCTGGCCCGTTGCTACGGGCCATTAGTTCTCTGTACAGCCATTGCAGGAGCTTGGTCCGCATTGCCGGCAATAGGTCGGACTTGTTCCCGGTGGGTGTTGGTCTTCGCCAGGGCTGCCCTTTGTCACAGATTCTGTTCATAATTTTTAATTTCTAGGCGGAGGGCTTCCACTTTGGTTGTCTCAGAATCCCATTTCTGCTTTTTGCGGATGATGTGGTTCTGTTGGCTTCATCAGGTGGTGGCCTCCAGCTCACACTGGACCGGTTTGCAGCCGAGTGTGAAGCGGCCAGAATGAGAATTAGCACCTCCAAGTCCTCAGCCGGAAAAGGGTGGAGTGCCCTCTCCGGGTCAGGGACGAGTTGCTGCCCCAAGTGGAGGAGTTTAAGTATCTCAGGTGAGGGGAGATGGGAGCGGGAGATTGACAGACGGATTGGGGCCGCGTCAGCAGCGATGCAGACGCTGCACCGGTCCGTTGTGGTGAAGAGAGAGCTGAGCGTAAAAGCAAAGCTGTCGATTTACCGGTCGATCTACGTTCCTACACTCACCTATGGTCATGAGCTCTGGGTAGTGACCGAAAGAACGAGATTGCGGGTACAAGCGGCGGAAATGAGGTTCCTTCGAAGGGTGGCTGGCCTCTCCCTTAGGGATAGGGTGAGGAGCTCAGCCATTCAGGAGTACCTCAGAGTAGAGCTGCTACTCCTCCACATCAAAAGGAGCCAACTGGGGTGGCTTGGGCATCTGATAAGGATGCCTCCTGGGCGCCTCTTGGGTGAGGTGTTCAGGGCACGTCCCACTGGGAGGAGGCCCAGGGTAGACCCAGGACACGCTGGAGGGATTATATCTCTCGGCTGGCCTGGGAACGCCTTGGTGTCCCCCCAGATGAGCTGGAGGATGTGGCTGGGGAGAGGGAGGTCTGGGTTTCTCTGCTTAGGCTATTGACCCCGCGACCTGGCCTCGGATAAGCGGAAGAAAATGGATGGATGGAAGATTTTGAGGGGAAAAAGTGTGGTTGGGGAGTGGCAGTCGCTAGGTGAAATCAGTCAAAAAGAGGCTGCTGCACCGTAAACCTCCTTATGATTGCTTTTGTCACTAGCAGGTTGCCGCAGTTGCCTGTAGTTTGCATGGAAGATGCCGGCTTGTCTGCAAACACTCGCCAAGTACTCGCCGAGTGGAAATGAAATTTGAAAAAGTGCAACGCAAACCCAAAAAGGAGAACACTTGCCTTCAAAGTAAAATACGTGCTTACTGCTGCAACCAGCTTGTTTCATAAGGCGCAACTTTTACTTTGAAGCCGAAAGTTTATTGCTTCACATTGCACTCACATTTTCACTACTGGTTTGTGAGTAGTTATCTAGTGTTTGTAGACAATCTGGGTCTTCAATGGAAGCTACAGGAGTCCAGTCCAGCAGTCTACTGGCGACCGAAGCAATCGCAAGGAGGCCATTGGTGCAGCACCGTATACCTCTCTGCAACAAATTTCACCTTGCGGCTGCCAGCAACCTCCAGCAACCACTCGCCAGCTGGTCAGGGAATGTACATTTTTCCCTAGTGAACTGTGGTTGCCAGGGGTCACCAACTGGTTTCTAGGCCTGTGCGACTGTGAACTAAGGTATGTTTTATAGAATCAATTAAGTTACACAAAAAATTTTAAGATATGATTGTGTCTTAGCTGTGTGGTTTATACATGCGGGAAGCATAAATATAGTTATGCCTCTGTGCCTGTGAAAGCTGTGGCCCGATGCTCATGTTTTCAGTTTGTCCATTCATCAGGGTCAAGGTCAATATATCTCTCCACACAGATATTTGCAAATGAATGTGCAAGGGGCATCTGAAGCTTTCTGGTTTCGGTTCCATTCAAGTTCTTAGACAAGACACATTTTGCATTTGTTCGTTTATGTGGAGAACAAAAGAACAAAAGAGCAATAACAGATGAAACAGGACGTTTTGTATCTCCCGGTTACAACAGAAGTCCTGAAAAATTGGCTATTACAGAGTCAGCAGACTAGCCTATGGGTTCCCAGAATGAGGTTAAGAATTCCTATTCTAACACTAACAAAATTTCACACAAATATCTAATAAGGTAAAGCGATTAAGTGATGAAATCAAAGTCTTTTTAGAAACTACCAACTCTGTAGCCAACTTGAAACACCTCTGTGCACTTTGGGCAGTTATTTTTGAAGCATTATCTAAATTAACTTTCAGTGGTCACCTGGACATAAAAACTGCATGTTTTTAGAGTCACCGGTCAATCACCTTCTTTGCTGTTGAGAAATTCTTCCACAGATTTCAATTCAGGATACTCTGATTGCCATGCCTCTGTTTTATAAAGTTTTTTATGGCAGTTTATCCCCAAAAGGTCAAAGGTCAGTTTATCTATGACATCACATGTCCTGAAAAAACACTTTTTTTGGACTGTTTATTCAACAAAGCATTAATTCTACTTATACAATACAATTATCAAATATTTTCAGTCAGTATGTAGCACTAACTGGTTAGTTTTACCAGAATTGATGTGTTTATTGTGTTTAAAGAGTTAATGGGAACAAAAAGTCTGTAAAGTTGTCTGTCTCCCTGTGCCAATACTAATCTGTCTGTTAAGCCAGGCTTTTGTAGACTCAGTGTTGCAGTAGAACCTGTATTCAATAAAAAATAATGAGATTTTATGAAATATTCCAAACAGAAGCATGACCATTCTGTCTGCTTTTAAAGTGACTGAGAGTATCACTTTTACAATCCCCACGATCGTTAGAGGGAATGAATGGATTTGGAACTCCCTCCATCTTTTAGTGCACTATTAGTGAGAACAGTCGTAATAGTCACAATTTTCTGAGGGGACGTAATTTATGCCTCCTTTATAGGATTTTTTTGATGTCATGTAATTTACTGGCACGCTATTCGCTGCAGCCTCAAAGCTGGAGTGAAGTGGTGGAGACCCCTTTCATTCAAGATAAAACTCTCACACTCGGCTGCCAGACGCAGCCATTACGTGGAAATAATGAATCACTGAGAAATTTTGTCCAACCGTGCACATTTCTCTGACTGTCATACTGATGTGATCCATCAAACTATCTGAATTACAACCAAAAGAGAAACATGAACTGTATTAAATATGCTCCATGTGACCTCTTTAATTTATAACGACTCACTGATGAATCAGTTTGGTACCTTCCAACAAAAAATGAATAATTTGCACAAAATGTATTCATGATGCATTGAACCTTATGGGTGACTAGACCACATGTGGATGGGTTCTGTGTGTGTGTGTGTGTGTGTGTGTGTGTGTGTGTGTGTGTGTGAGGGTGTGTAAATGGCTTTAACCATTTTCAGCAGTGTTCCCGCTCTTGCCGCCTAGTCTCTTTCCCACCACTGTAGTTGTTGTGCTAACAGCACCATAAATAATATTCTTTATTGAAGAATTAACTCTTTTGAGCTTGTTAATGAGGGCAACAAATGTAATTATTTAAATTATGAATATTTGAAAGTGATCTTGACGGCCATAGTAATCCTTCCAACAGCAGTTTGCAGAAAGATTTTCCTTTTTTTGGCACTAGTTTGAATCTAAAGATTGCCCAAATGATTTTCATTGGTCAGATGGATCGTTTTGTCCAAGCAACACTTTCCAATTCAAGCACTAGGCTAACATTTTTATCCAAGAACAATTTGATCAATTACCATCCAGAGTCCCAAGAAAATTGTTTGTGATCATTTACCTTTTCTTTTTATTTTATTTTATTTTTTTTTGTGGCCACGTGAATGTTTTTTTACTGCCACCATCACACTGGTTGTACCAGATGCCAACACTTGATATAATGATTGTATTCATGCTCTCCAGAAGATGTAACTTCTTCATGAGTTCTCCCATTGCAGCAAATATTTATGTCAGGACCTCTTTAGTCCAAATGGGATCGTTATTACATATGCGGTAATATGTATTTGGTGTTATGGCTCTGTTCTGGGACCTCCTCGCCTTTCTGCATGCACATGCAGGCATCAGTGACAGTGACAGTCTGAAATGGCATCAAATTGAAGCACTGGTGTGTAAGTGGGTCTGCAAAGCAGCTTGCACAGGCAGCAGCAACTGTATAATTTAAACCGCTGTTTCTTACTGTGCATATGACTAAAACTTCTTAATCTGTATGCAGGCTGAAGCATCTTAGCTGAAGTTGGCCTGCAATGAGATTGTCTGCTCTGCCAAGGTTGCTGGCTGAGCTTGGTTTTTGTGGCCTACCAGAACTAACGCTATGCTAAATGTTTGTACACAAGTTGTTCCAAAACATTTGTTTTGAGTACAGTCTTTATTCTAATGTCGGGACAAACAGGCAGTTGGGCTACAACAAGAAAATATGACATTCTGGTTTCTCTGAGAGATGGAGAACGATAATAAGTTAGGGTTAGTGCTTGAATTTTCTGTCTTTTGTACTGGTAGATGAACAAGAAAAAAAACATACTTGCATATTAATCACCATTTACATATTTTTTAACACTGCTACCTAATAAAGTAATAAAGTTTACCTAATAAAGAAGGCCTCAATGATATGGCCGTAGACAGAATGAATTATTTATTTTAGTATTTTAATTTGTATATAGAACAAAGTAAGTTTTCATTACTTTAAACTTAACTTTGTCTTTTTTCTTTCAGCTGATCAGAGACCTTGGACCTCTGGAGTGGGTCTTCAACACCCCGAAACATCACAGAGTTCATCATGGTAAGATAAGTTTAATTTTATCTAACCTCATGCTGTTTGTATCCAACATTTAATGAGGACTGAAAGGTGGATGATTACACATGTCTGAGTTGTATTGTGGATCAGAGTTAATTCTGAATATGTTTATATACAGTCTCATGGGGGAAAAAAATCTCACTGAGATAACAAAATTTATGTTTTTCAAAATGTGAATAATTCATGCAGTAACCTCACTAAGTGTCAACTCAATAGGGAGGAACCTTTATTGCATTGACAAGAACTACGGTGGAATTCTAATCATTTGGGACAGATTATTCGGTAAGACAAAGTAATCTGTATTTGCTTCTGATCGTTTTATTTTGTCCCTTCTTGATTCCTGATTTTCTTTTGGATGCATCTACATAGTTCATTCTTTATAACAGTGTGACTTTTGGTCTGTGATGGCGTTTGGACTGTGAGAGTTGGATCAGTACTGAGTTATATCAACACCTGCATCTGTTCCAAAATAGGAATATTCATACAGCGGGATCAGTTCTTAATACAACCAGTGCTGCCACCCACATCTTTGATTTTTGCAAAAGGCAGATGGTTGTTCTTCTTGTATTAACTATACCATTTACTACTACTACTACTACTAATGTGCATTCATGTTGGCCACACAGAGATTTCTAATACACTAAATTGTATTTTAACCTCTGCACTGCAAACTGTATATTATTTATCTATATCATTTATATTTTTGTATTTATTTATTTATTATTGAAATGGTAAATTAAATAGTTCATGAAGACATTTCATCTCTCATCCGAGAGGCTACTTCAGTTCTAAAAGCTGATAGGTAGTCAGAGGTATTTAACCCCTAGTGGGGCTGTCCCGTTGGAGGTGATCCTGAGAGCGGTTGACCCACCCTGTCATCATCTGAGTCCTTAAGGGCCACGTGAGCCAAGGTGTGAATCAAGCCATGGGTCATTATGGTCACAGGAGCCAAGGTGTGGCTTCTTTGTGAGACATTGCCCCACACTGCCGTCATGTGAGTTATTAAGATTACATGAGTCAAGGTGTGAGTGGGGGTTATAATGCCTAGGAAGGGATCTCAAGACTGCGTTATAGGTGCCTGTATAGGTGCCCTTATAGGTGACTTGGTGTCGCAGGCCTCTGTTCAGTGATGGTCTTTCATGGTGAACATAGATGGCCTCCTTTACTCCTCTGTCAAACTGTGTGTCTTCTCTGTCCAAAATGTGAGCATTACCATCCTCAAAGAAGTGTCTCTTCTCCTTTAAGTGTAGATGTACAACTGAGGGGGAGAACCTCACTAGGGGTTAAATACAGTGAAGTATTCAGACCCCCTTCACTTTTTTCAATTTTGTTATGTTGCAGCCTGATGCTATAGTTTACATAAGTATTCAGACATTTTGCAAAAACACTTGAAGTTTAACTCAGGTGCCTCCCATTTCACTTGATCATTGCTGAGATGTTTCTAAATCTTGATTCTACCTGTGGTAAACTAAACTGATTGGACATGATTTGGAAAGGCGCACACCTCTTTATAGAAGGCCGCACAGCTGACAATGCATATCAGAGCAAAAATCACACCATGAGGTCACAGTAACTGCATACAGAGCTCAGAGACAGAGATCTGGGAAAGCCTACAAAAAAATTTCTGCTGCACTGAAGGTTTCCAAGAGCACAGTGGCCTCCATAATTCTCAAATGGAAGGAGTTTGGCACAACCAGGACTCTTCCAAGAGCTGGTCGCCCAGCCAAACTGAGCAAGCAAGCAAGCAGTATTTTTTTTTTTCATATCTGCTGGATGTGAAAAAAAATATTAAACTTGACACTTGTCAGTATCAGTCCTGCTGTATTCCTCCAAGTATTGACAATAAGTAACAAGAACACAGGTTTAAGGCATTTATTCATATTTTGTTTTGCATATAACTGTTCATATCCTCCTCAGGTACTTTTGCTCCAGAAACAGACAAAGTGGTGTACGGCCTGGTTTTCCCTATCAAAAGATTTGAAATCCTCTATGTGCAGGTTGGTCTTATCTTTCGTCACTGATGTGGCCACCACAAGTTGGCCATCGGTCAAGCAGCTCACCTCCATCTGGGTATAAACACCTTCAGTAGATGAGGTGTGAGCTCATGTTTCCCTCGCTGGCCGAGTGGCCATTTTGTAACCATAACATTATTACTCTACTCTAAACAAACTGCCCGGCCAAGGTGAAAGAGGCCAATAAAATGTAATGCCAGGTGGATGTTATGATTATTTTTGCTGCCCTCACTAATGGCAGAACACTGCATGAGCAATGTTCTGCCCAATGAAAGCAGAAACATTCATTCTCAGGATTATTGCAGCTTTTCCTTTGTTAGCATTCATCAGTTAAATGCTGTTTGATTGTATATTTATGTCTAATTTGTGTTTTCTTTTTTTTCTTTTAGTTGCACTACTACTTTTATTTGTGGAAAAAATCCAAGACCTACAAAACTGTCAGCAACAAATTGTTAACTTTCCTCAACGGTCCAAGTTGGAAGCCTGGTAAATGTCGGCTGGGTGACCACGTCGACAATCCAAAGGTGTTCATCATTTCTAAGGACAAAATGCCCTCAGGCTTCATTACCCATCATTTTGACACACACAAAACACAGGCTTAAATGACTCAGAGCATTCCTTATTGAAGGACTCATATATTCTACCAGTTTTACAAGAAACTGCCACATCAAATAAAAGCTGCAAAGGCTTTGTCGAGGCGACACAATAAGTTCAGTTTCACTGTCTTTAAACACAGTCTGCATGAATAAAAACCGCTTGCAGTTGAGCGTAAATGTGCATGTGCGTGCATTACTCTGTGTGTGTGTGTGTGCAGAAAGAAATACAGGCTCCAGCTGAATGCCCCGGTGGTTAGCTTTGAAATAACGCTGATGGTGTCACATATTTAGTTCCCTCATACTTCAGACTGCAAAGGAAAACCGTCCCCTTTGCCTTTATGATTAAATTGGGTCTTTAAACCCAGCGGGGCAATTCTAAACATGGACAGACCTGGAACTTAACTGAAATATCTTGAAAGACTTTATGTAGGCGGCTACTCCTTGATATCTGCTGCCGAGGGAAAGAAAGGAAAAAGAGGGGAGTGAAAGAGGAAAAAGGGTTCAGCGTGTTTCAGCTCTTTGAGAAAAAGCAGAGCAGCAGGCTGGAATACCTACAGGGTTGGGGATGGGATTTAGGGGGAACCCACATGTGATGGTTTGGTTCCTCAAAATCCTGGGAAACCCCTTGAATGAGAAACAGGCATCAGTGATTGGCCAGTTAATTTTTGTATTTCATTCCCATAAAGCCCTCGGGCCTAATTACTTATTGTCTTGGACAGAAGGGCAGACAAAACAGGTCAAATGACTCGGGGAATTCTTACAGAAGGACTCATATATTCCTCAGTGTTTAGGGGAAACCGCTGCACCCAATAAATCCTGGACTTTGTAAATGGAAAACAACAAGCTAATTTTCAACAGTTTTGAAATTCCACTTGTAGGAGACTAAAGTAAGAAAAGGTCTTTTTGAAGAAAAGTATATTGGGCTCACAAGATTTTCAGGGATATATATATTTTTAAATGAACAAAGTTTAGCCATTTCAGCCTTTGTTGTTTATCATATCCTCTATCCACCTCTTGTATTAATGCTGCTTTTTGTCATTACAGTATCTGTTGAAGTTATAACCCCAAACCTTTCAGCATGTCATGAAACTCTTTTCTGCAGTATTTACACATGGCATATTTTCAGAGTTAGCCACAGAGTGTATTTGCATTCTTCAAATGGCACTCTGTTTTTATTGTTACTGGTAGAGTACACGTTTGTCATGCATGATTCAGATGATTTGCTGGAAATGATGCATTCACATACTGAACACGATGCAAAACAGTAACGGGCGTTTAGAGAAGAAAGTTTGGTTGTTGCAAAATGTTCTCTTTAGTCCTCTCTGTTAACATAATTTGAAACGATGGATCTGCTTAGCTCATTGTTTGTTCAGCAGAATAGTAAAAAGAGACACCTGTTGCTCATGTTCTGTTGCAAGCCAGACACAGTACCCTTAAAGTGGTTTTTATCTTTGTCCAATGGGAGCTACATGTGTCATTTTAAAGCAAACTCTAGGACGAGGTGTAGCTGTTAAATAATCAAACTTATGCTGGCCGTTTTACAAAGGCTCAATCCATTATATAATACCCCAGACTTATGCTATTAAAAATCTGCATAGCATTGCTATCAGTAACTGTGAGTGTCACTAATTCAACACAGAAATGTTAAGGAATATAACTCAGGTGCCCTTCCCTTCAGTTGTTTAGAGCAGTAATTCCCAACAGGGGTACACGGATTGGTTGGGGGTTGAATGTAACTTTGTGCAGTATGTATGTGTCTATGCACATAATGTCTACGAGGAAATTAAATGGGAATGCAAATTGGTGCTACAGTGAACTTGGGTATACTTAGTGGTACTGAATACATTTCCTGCCAAGTAAGTTTGAATTGACTTTGAATTGAATTGCATTAAGTACCATGTAAATTAGGGGTGTTGTGATAATTTCAATAATGAACACATGATAATACAGTTTGTACAGTTATGGTTACATGCTCTCCATGCATTTTTGAGTCTAACTTGCCAATAAATAAAACACAAACAACGTTCGAGAAAGATGTTTACTGATTGCTGTTATGTTTTAGATAGATATTGTGATAATGTCACAATAATCACGAAGTGAAAATCTGTTGTTGTGACAGCCCTTATGTGAATACCATTGAGTGTGTGGAAGCAGAGAAGGCTGAGATTGGTTAAAAAGTGGTGGTAGCATAAACACAAAAAAACCCCAAGCCCAAACAACTACAATTAAAAATCTAATTGTAATGAAATGCACTTTTTATGAAGAAAATTGATTAATAAAATCCATCTTAGAGATAATATTAATTTCAGGTTTGCAACATTACAGATGATGTTGCTGGAGAGTACTGCATTTCACTGATTTATAGTTTCAGCTGTCTTTCAAGCCAGAGTTAGTACACAGTACACATTAATCTTTATATGTTTTTAGAAAGGTTATTCATAGGGATTTTGGGATGCTAGCTTTTAATATCAAAAAGAACAGCATTACATGTAACTGTTGCCATGAAGTTGCTGTTAAAGCTGTGCTGGTTGGTGTGAGAATCTGTTAAAAAAAATATCGGGGTTTGGGGAATTAAACATGTTTATTTTCCATGTGCAGGTTACCGGAAAGGAAGTACCTCATGATCCCAGTTGGTCGCTGCCTGTACAAGTTTATGTGGTCATACATTTCCTGCTGGTGCTGAGGACTTACCATGATTTGTTTGAAAACAAGATGGTATGTATTTGGCACATTAGGCAAACTGCAAATGATAGTTTTTAAACTTAATTGGGAGCGTCACGGTCTTGCTCCCTTAATAGTACTTCTGAAGGATGGGAGAGCTTTTTAAATGACCTTTTTCAGTTGGACTTGTCAGCTGTATAGGATTAAATCTGGGGATCGTTTGATATGTTTAGGCTACTGTAATCCCTCATATAAAGTATGACAAGGTGGTCCGGAGTTCTTAATTTGAGACTGCCTGAGCTTTACGTGTTTGTTTGCCAACACTGATTCACCCAATTATGCAGTTTGTTGTGGCTGGTCCATGGTGGAGCAGAGTCCTCTACTTAGCCAGCAGAAAAAGACTAGCTGTGTCTAACATCATGACAGAATGACGGATCGGCATTCCCCTTTAGAGCAACCTTTGTCTATTATTTTCCACTCGACAAGCCAAAAGACCCCCTTCCTCCTTCTTCAGGCAAAAAAAAAAAAAAGGAAAAAACCTCCCCAGCAGTTATCTTTGGAAGGCTTTTTTTTCCCCAGGCACAGCTTTGGTTAGCCAGAAAGTGTTGTCACACCCAGCCTCTTCAAACTCTAAATAAAATGACCTGTCTTCTTCTTTTTCTTTTTTCTTTTCCTGATCGCTACCTCCGTGGGGCTCTGTCAGTTGTGGTCACCTCTCACACACATGCACACACACCTCCTCTGCAGCGTCTAGGGATCCCCTCCCTCTTGGCAAAAGAAACACCAGCTGGTGGTCCAGCAGTGAACACAAACGCCTTAATTGTCAAGTCAACCATTTCCCAAACCAAATAGCCTTCAGGATGCAGCAATCAGGACTTGGAGGGAAAATAACAAAGTGAGCTCCCTGGCCCAACAATAAATCATGTTACTGTTATGTATTTATACCCAAATGTTCTCTAGCTGCTTATTTAGCTTGACAATTGAAGACATGCTGCCGGACAATTTATGGGCTGTGCGTTAATTCAAAGTCATGAAAACATGGCTATTTCAAACAAGTGAAGCTACTCTTCAATTACATCATCATCAGGCCAATGTATATGCTTTACATGTATGTATTTTAAACAGTTATTATTAGAGGCAGAGAGGGAAAGTGAGTATCATAAAACCTTTTTTAAATCACAGTTAAAGTATCCATCAGTGTTTCTGTATGTACAACATTTGGACATTGGTACCTCTGTGTAAACTTAAATTGAAAGCACTACAGAGCAACAAAAGCCTGAAGATATTACATGTTATGATAAAAAACTATGTTGTGTGTAGTAAGTAAAACTTTAACTGCTCACTTTCTAGGGTTTTTTTCGTGTAAAAAAAAAAAAAAAATACTAGTTTGACAATGCTCTGACTCAGTAACTGCAGTTTCAGACCTCCTCTGGGATTATCATCAGCACAAAAATTGCATGCTGGGAGCTTCATGGCATGGGTTTCCATGGCCAAACAGCTCCTGTAGGTGTAATGTGTACTTTTGTCCACTGTGTATATAATTACATTATATGTTACCTTATACCTGATTAATTATTACCTGTGTAAGGTAGTGAAGTAACATTTCACAACTGAGGTGCTGGTCTGTTTTCTGTCCTACCATCATACAGTTAAATAATGAGTTAATTCGCCTTGTCTCAAGGGACAACGGAATAACACAATCAGTCCTCTACTTACAGTGCAGCCCTGCCACCAGATGTTATTCATTTCTGCCCTCTGCTGATATTGCTGCAGGTTGCCACTTGATCACATTAAAAATTACCATGACAAAAGAAGCACAAACCAACTCCTGGAAATGAAATGTGGGGTAACCTGACGACACTGAGGGATTTATGGAGGAATTTCTCTCCAGCATAGTGTCTCAGCTGCATGCCCCCTTGATAATTAGAAAGTCAAACAAACAAACAAAAAAAAAAGATTATGCGACCAAACGCGTCTGGTCTGCTGAGCCCCTGGGGTTATTAAACGCAGATAAGTTCACAGAACCTCTGATACTAAAATAATTCTCCTCTCATTACACCTCTTACCAAAACTAACTATATCCATAGCCCTTGAACTTCATTGCAGTGATTAATCTGCCTTAATAAACTTTGACAGTCTGGGGTAACTTTCATTCAGTCTGATAGATGGACTGAGTCCAAATTTCTCCCCCATTTGATTCATGGAAAACATGATTGTATCATCCCTCTGTGTTCCCATAAGAGGCCCCTGATAATATCGTGCTTATGGGGGCTTATGGATTATGACAGATAAACATATAGAAATACTGTTTTATTGCATCCTGTTGATGGGCTGATTTTTATGCTGGCTATCGATGGCCTTCTGGGTATCTACAGTATGGGAGCAGTAAGTGAGATTTGGCTGTTATTCTCCGTATTGAGTGTCAGAGAAATATAAACCTAAGCTGACAGCCCACAGCATCCTCAGGAGACAATGGCTTTCCAACTGCTGCCCTTAGCCAAGGCCGTAGGTTAGAGAACACAAATTAGACCGTACATCACGTTCTTTGTGTTTATGCAAGTCTGTTTGTGTGTATGTTCCAAATAGCTTGGAAAGGTCAGTGAGAATCTACATTGGATTTCTGCTTCGAGGTTGGTTGTTTTGGCTCCATTTAGGGGATTCAAACTACAGTCTCTTCAACTGTGGTCAAGTCCCCTGTCAAGACCCATCTGGTATGATTAGAGTGTCTATGTAAACTAGGCATGTCAGTGTAAAGTAAGAGGCAGCGTATCGTGTGTGCCAGTATACTTATTCTGAAGGTCAGACATGTTTTGGTTGGCATTACAGCGCTGCGGTTTAAGACTGCTCTCCCAGTAAGGTCTCTTGTGATCATAACTTGACCGGCCATGATATTGATTTAAGGGTTTGATTCTAATGTATTTTTTCCTGACCGCATTTCTCATGCCATGCAAATGTATCTCAATCCTAGATGCTGTCCCAGTTAACTATTCTGGGTATGACCGGCTACGTTCTGCTCACTCTCACATCCCTGGGCTTCCTCATCGACCAGAGGTACAGTACAGACATTTGTTTATGGATTCATTTTCATAGAAGCATTTCGAGGATTTAAACGTTAGACTACACAGTGAAAAAATGTAGAGGGAGACAAAGTTTAGGGAAAAAAGCAAGAGAAGACTGCTCTGGCTCTAGTAGTAGTACTCAAGTTGCGGGCGGCAACCATCCAAAGACTGAATCTGAGGGGTCACAAAAATGCATTATGTGGATTTTTAAAGTTACCTAACAAGTAAAAATACCACATGTTGGTTGTTCCTGCCTTTTTAGATTTAGTAACTCTAAATGGCTTAATTGCTTCTCTTTTTATCCACTAATTCAGATTAATTGACTAACTTGCAGCTTAAAAATCAATGAACTGAAAATATTTAGCTTTTTTATTTCAAGTAGCAGATGGTCCAACCTCTTTGGGGCTCTAAAACTAGTCAAACGAATGTCTGAGAAGAGAATCTCTGCAGCTGGGAGCCATAGGTCTTTGCCAGTTCAGAGTCAAAGGGCAGATCAGTTCAGCCAGTATTAATATTCCAGTGGGGCAATGAGTAAGGAAATATGTACCCTGCTTCTCAGTAACTAAACTAAAAACATTGCATTAGCTCGTTGGATTTTATAATGGCTTTTCTTTATTTCCCTTCATTGTTCCCAAATAAAACTGAAAGTTGTGAAATTCACTATAAGCAACTGCAAAAACACAAAGACATACTCTTACTATACACACTTTCTGTTGTGAGTGGATGTAAGATGAAACTCACTTGACCCAAGTACCACAGTGTTGGAGTTGACTCCAAATAGACCATGACTCTTCTCATCAACTCTGTTTGATCAGCTCAGGAAGTTGAAGTTAGCTCACATTAAAACACAATTATTCCACCTCAGTGATGGGTTGTTGCTTAATGTGTCCTTATGTTCAGGCCAGCTTCGGCTGTCTTGGAGCTGTTTCGCTGTGTCGTCATGGTGACAATGCAGAGATACAACTACATGAAGCCCCTCCTGCCTTCACTGGCTGTGCCTACAGAGGTAAGGCCCACTGTAGTGTGTTACAATATAGTCTAAAGTAAGCAAGATAACTGGAGAGATTTTATTTTTTTGCTGTACTTATTCTTTTCCCTTTCAAATGCGTAGACTGCACATAAACAATGGAATTGGCCTCCGTGTCTGAAGAGCGAAGCCAATGCAAAAGTGCCTTTAAAAAAAAAAAGTCACAGAAAATGACCCTAGTTCTTGCTTGATTTAATACTTGAGTGAACAATGTCCCAAAGAGTATTTGATCTCTAGTTTCAAGTCTTTTCCAATACAGCGTGATATGCATTATATAAATTATTATACCATTTAAATCAAAATTGACAATAAAGCAGGATAAGATTTGTTACATTGCAATTCACAATACTTGCTTTGGGCATGCAGTGTCCACAGATCCCCCCCCCCCCCCCCCCCCCCCCCCCCCCCCCCCCCCCCCCCCCCCACCCCCCCCCCCGCCCCCCCCTCCCCCCCCCT
>VUQI01026060.1:0-19326 GCA_015106735.1 Paratilapia polleni | reverse complement strand
TTTTTTACGGAAGCCATTTAAAGGTGCATAGAGCTGAGGAAGAGGGCAGGAAGACAGACACAGGCATGGTATTGAGAATCCAACCAATTTTCAAAATAAAAAACCCAGTGCAGACTATACACCCAGTGTGAGTTCAAACCTGTGTAAAGGATGGAACCTAGTTTATTCCTTATAGCGGACTCATTATAGGATAAGGAGTCCACTTTTCAATTTTTCCAGTAAGTATGTTTTGTGTTGAGCTTGTTTTTCAGAAACCAAAACTAGCATCCCAGTTAATATCACCATGAATAACAGCTTCACCTTGCACTTGTTAATCAGCTCAGCCCTCTTGTCCAGACATGGGCATGATAGTTTTAAAAAAACAACAACTTGGCAATGGCCAAAATGCCAAACTCAAGGCTTCAAAACTGTAGAACACAAACCAAAGGATTATGTGATTATGTCCATCTTTTACTTACAGTTTGTGGTACACTTGGTGCCTTTATTGCCTGCAATGCAGCCCACCTGCTGGCAGTTTTGTTGAGGATTTTGGTAGGTTATGCTAGTAGCAGCTAATGTTGCCTTAAGCCACTGGAATAAAGTAGGGATAAGGAGCCAGCCACAGAGGCTCTTTGTTTTTTTCAAATTTGTAGTCTTCTTACCGAGCTGAAGATCACTCTAGTGAGTTTATTTTCTGACTTCACAAAGCACCCCTTGAGAGACAAAAAGCCAGTAAACAGTTCTAGATTTGTAAAATTGATGGAGCTTTGAAGTTTCCCATTAAGTGTTGAAATCTGTATAGTTCACAGACAGCCAATTAAAGGTTTCTGCATCTGTGTTCAGCTGCAGATTCAAACTCACTACTGTGGACTTACATGAGCTTCCATGTATACTACATACAGAAAACATAATGACATAACAGCAAGCAGAAGAGCTGCATTGATTATTGTTTTTGGCTAGACACTATGGAAGAAAAGGAAATACAATGTGTGCAACCATTTAACAAGAATACAGCCGACACATCGTATCATACATACGGACGAAATACACAAAATAAGTGCTCATTTTACTTTTCTGGGGCACTTTTATGCTTCCTATTTGTCATCACTACCTTGTATGGGCATGCCATGATATACCAGTACTGACAGTAACTGTGATATTTAAAAATTAAAAAAAAACTTGAGATCATGTGAAACGCATGCATATGATAATATCCAAAACAATCCCGCTCCCAGTACAGTCATGGTTAGAGACTCACTTTCAAGTTAGACCAAGTCACTCACACAGGTGCAGTTATGTTTTGAGTGAAATTCTGAAGACTGGTGAATTGTTGAGGACTTAATTCTATATTTAATTAGCAGTTTATCTTTCTGCCTCTTCGCTGCTTCTCTCTGCTTTCCAAGTATTTGAGGTAACACTAGCTGCTGTGTTAAATTGCGCGACTGTGCACCCTGACTCACAGGCGTGTCTTATAGTTTGTGGTTGGCCTGATTGAGTCACTGCAGTTTCTGCTCTGTTTTGGCATCCATATTTCAAAGACTTCTGTTCATTTGCTCATTTAGCCAAAACGTTTTCTTCAGATGTTTCTGTTATCAGAGAACAAATTACCAATGAATTACAAAGTCTTTCTGGATATTTTCTTTTTTCCACTATGATGGTGTTATTACATTCTGGTAATGGTGTTTACTCTCATTTGATGTCAGTTGTAACTGGTTCACATTGCCCCTTTGATCCATGACACAGTGATGCTTTTTCTTTTTCTTTTTTTTTTCAAAAATCTTCCATAGGTATTGTGATATTATCAGTTTTGTGAATTCTTGTGGCCACGATAATCGTGACACCATTACCTTTAATAGCTATCTGTCTAGCTGGTAACTCCCTGACTGAACATGAAGTATTTGTCTGATTATTTATATGGGTGTTGTCTCTTTCATTAGGAAAACCGTCTTTGCATGCATTGGTCCCAGAGACCATGTTTACCCATGTTTAATTTTGTAGTTTGGCCAACTCTTGGAAATTACGTTAATTAGCCACAGTGAAGTTGTTTTTTCAGCTGCGGATATTGGCAGTCACCAGCTAAAACAAAAAGCATGGTTTCTGATGGATTAACCGAGTGCACAGATCAGCAAAACGTGAAGGCCTTTTTCCTAAAACTGGCACAACAATATGATAATAAAAATGGATGTTTAAAAGCAGTACTGTTGGTAGAGAACATTAAAGATTTGGCGAAATTCCTACCTTAAGTTCTTTTTTTCATATGTGTGTGAGCTTTTCATCACACGGCATGTTGTTCATTCGCAGTCTGATTTTGCTCATTCATCAGGAAATTGTAGCTGTTTGTACTTCTTTGTTACTTTTGGCTGAACAGTCGAGGTTCAAAGATCATGGAAACAGCAGTTGACAAAATAAACTAACCTCAGGTTAGTAGCTGTACTGGAGCTTTCAGTCATATCACACGACCTTTATTTAGGAGTTTTTTTAATACCCCATACCCCCTGGGCCTTACACCTACCAGCCGTCATTTTGATATTCACAAGATATCAATATGATGGCCTTCTGAGTAATTTCCAAAAACTATTTCATATAATATTTCAAAGTACCATAATTACATGTGATGGAACTTAATATAGTGTTTGGCTGCGTTGGTAATCCCCTCGATCAAAGTATAGTTTAGCATGAAAACAAGAACCAATTTTTTGTCCAAAATACATTATATGCAACATTGAAACTGTCTAAACACAAAGTCCAACCAACAACACCTAATTAGTCTGCTATTAGGGTGTAGAATAAAGACTGGATCATTGCATGAGCATGTGTATCTAGGGCTACTTACTAATTGCTTTCTCTTGTGGTAATATGCTCTGTTTCCCAGCTACATTTATGTTGAAATTTGTTTTATATAGCTGGTTATATACTGAAAGCCTGTTCCAGATTTTGATAACTGTGGAAAACACTGGAAACACAAGAATTATTTTTGTATATGTCTTAATAAGATGACAGTGGTGTCATTGTACAGTATAACACAGAAATCCTTACATTATGAAATCACTGTCAGGAAAAAATGTGAAGTTCTGACATTAAGTGCGCATATGCCTCATATATCACGTTTCTCTGGTTTGTATGTGTGTGTAGCCTGTTTGCCTGTAATTGTGTGTGTTGTGTGGTCTGTTTTGTGTGTGTGAAATGTGTGTGAGCTGGGTGCTAAGTCCAGCCTTGCAGCCCTGTGATCTATGAGTCCAGATGCGTCGCCCAATTGACCATAAAATTGGCGTGCCTTTTTGGCTCTGGCAGCCCAACTGTAAGGCGGCTGACCTCTCATTACTTGCCCTCCCTTGCTCCAACAGCCTTTTTTTTCTTTTTTTGTTTCCTCCTCTTTCTGCCTCCGCTCACCGCTTGCCGTCTCAGCTAGTGTGAATGAGAGCAACACTTCTGGAACCAATTAGCGTCGTCTGCTGCTAACTAGCACTGGCTGATGAGATTTGCACGTGAGATTTGCAATCGCTGCTTTTATGTCCTCTGACTGCACATCTGTGCTGCTCAGGTGTTCAAATGACAACCCGAGGCTTTCCAACCTTTTCTTTTTCTCACCATAAAATGAAATAAAAGTGAATGTATAATAATTCTTCTAAAATGAAGCGCATAACCAATCACCCCGAGAGCAAAGAAACATGGTGATTTATGCTGCACATGCTGCACGGCTGTGTCACTTTGACAGCACTGTAAGTTTTATGCAGCCGTTTCCTTAAGCAAATCATTAGGCCTCATTTCAAGTCATAGTACATCAGTTTGAGCTGAATAAATGTCTTGCTTGCAGGTGGGGCTCATTGAAAATCCTCTCAATTTACTTGAAATGGTTCCTGACATGTTTGTGCCCTTTGTTCAGAACTACAGCAAAGGGGAATATGGTTGAACCACCCCCAGACTTTAAGGTACTTCAGTGATATATGGGTCTGACGCGCGAGGGGAACGGCAAGCTCTTTGTTACAGAGGGAGGGCTTGTTTTGAAGTCGAGCCAATCAATTAACAGTCACTCGAAATGTAAAGGGGGAAATTCACATTTAATTGTATTCAGACTCACTGTACATTTGAGAGAGGGGGAGGGGGAAGTACGAAAAAAAAAAAAAACTACAAAAACTAGGTCGGTTTGTGGTCCTTCAAAACCAGTGGTGTGATATACTGCACCCTTAAAGCTCACAGTGGTATTTATAGTGGCTCTGGAGATTTCCCTTGTAAAGCTGCAGGCTTGACCTGTAAACCAGGGCTGCCTCTTGCTCCCAGCCGCCCACTCACCCGCCCAAACCCACGTCTGTGCGGCTCACATGAAGGCCTCGCTGCTTCAGATGGGACGAAGCTGGTAGCAGCGTGTGTAAACCGGGGCTGGTGGAGCGGGTGTTGTATGAGATTTTAGCTGTCTGTGCAAGTAGCTTTTATTTGTGTATTTGTGTGTGTGCTGTTAGCTTTAATTTGCTTTTATTCATTAAATTTGAATAGAATTTTAACAAGATATGTACTTGCCAGGACATACTGCAGCTAATAAACACACTCTTTGACTTTCTGGTGTACAAACTATAGAGTGATAACATAGTTTTGCAGTTGTAGGTAATTGAACAAAATATGCTGATTTTAGTCAGCTTGGCAAATTTACCACATTTATACACATAATAGCAAATTATCAAACAACAAGAACATTTAAATAACTAACAAAGCTTGTGTTGTGGCTACACACTTTAGATAATCATTTTGGTTTATTAACAAATGGGTGACATACATTTAGTAAATCCTGGAATAAGTGATGTACAAAATGCTGAGCAGACTTAGGTGATTGTGATTTTGCATCAAGAAAAGATTCTGTTGACTGTAATAGAGGGTTTATGTTGACTTTCTTTTTTTGACTGTCTCAGGATTGTGCACTGTGAATTTGTACCCCATAGTTAGATTTGCAACTTTCACAGATTTATCACAGTTAATTACCCTATTGTCACAAACAGATTGCATGCAATTGCCAACCTGACCCCATTCAGTCGCAAACTGATAGCAGACCAACTTTGCCTGATCGTCGTCTTGACACACCAAAGTTGCTTTGAAGAGACAACTGACTGCCTCTTCAAAGCGACCTGGTCCCCGTCTTCAAAGCAACCATTTCAAAGGCAAAAAATCACAAGTTTATTGTGCGCGCTTGGGCAATGTTGCAGTAATTTTGGTTTGAAGTGTCTCTGTTTTGACACAGTGGGGAAGAAAGCATGAATGGGAGATGTGCAAGTTGAAGAGGTCAGAATGAGACTGTCAGAGGGAAATAAAAGTAGAAGTAGTGCTGGAAATGGTACAGAGGTACACAAGAAGACGGGCCAAATGAAATCAGGCAGAGTTTGAGCTTTTTTTTGGGCAGACTCTGTGTGATTGGAACTTTTTAATCACACCTCGTAAACACGGCAAAGTGTTCCACTTAAAAAGATGTAATTTATGCTTGGAAAAAAATGAACTAAATGATTGACCAGTTATTTCAAACAATGATTTGTTCAATGGGATCCACTAAATAACTAAACATTTAAGCTTAAACTTTTTCAAGTCCAGACAAGATTGTGTACGGAACTCGAATAAGTCTCAGATAATGTCACCTAAAACCTAGATTTTATGTCCTGTGTTTGATGTCATTATAATATGTTTTTTATCTACTACCCCCTGTCTATGCATGTAATGTGTAACTGTAATGGGGGGGCACTTGTGGAGTGATGTAACGCATGGTTTTATGCCTCTGGTTTTGCCTGAAGGCACAAGAAAACAAGGCACAGAGCAGATCAGACACTCTATATCCCAGAGTAATTATGCAGCGATTCTCTCAAAGGCCACTTAGAGAAATTTAAGAGGATAGCTCATAAAAATACACCTGTCATTTGTTGAAAAAGAGAGTATCTCAGGCATTATTACTGTTGAAAACATTTTAACTTGAAGGGTTAAATATTAAATGAGGAAAAACACTTTATTTACCATTATTTTGATTATGTCCAATTCTTTCTGATAGCTTTTTTTATAGATATAAAATTTAAAAAAAGTCATCCAACTAAAATAATAAAAAAAAGCCAGAGATGTTTTTTATTATGGTCTTCTTTGCTTTTCTTTTACAGTGACTGAAATGTTTCCTTGTAATAAAAGAATTTAAGAAGTGGTTTATTAGCTCATGTGGGTTTGACACTTGAAGCAAAACTAAATCTGTGTAATCCCTTTGATTCCAAAATATATACATATAAAAAAAAGTTTTCAAACCCATTTAAATTTTCCATCTTTTCATTTCCGTGCTGATACTGTTTTCCAATCTCACAAAAGCCTTTTTCTGTCAGACTAAATGGGAAGATAAATGCTCCACAGCCAAGCAAAGAGGTCAGAACAATATTATTAAGTTCATGTCAAACACAAAGGCTTTACCTCAGTTTTATCTTCAACAAATCACCATACTTGTCTTTAAAAATTACAAATCACACCCCGTCTTTCCCACCATCCCAGCCATGAGTGAGATAAGAGAGCAGATGGTGAGAGGTCGCCGTTATCTGAGTGTGTCGTTTCCACTGGCCAAAACTCAGGTGCAAGAGGTTAGCGGCCTCTTTTTTGAAGCAGGAATGTGTGGTGGCAAGAGGCAGTGCTGAGGTTAACAGGCTTGTTTAGGGCTGTGGAAAGCATGACATCATCTGAGAGCTCGCAGGAATGGAAAAGGAAAGGAAATCTCCTCCCAGGGAGAAAATGGAGGGATTTGAAAGAGAAATGCTTGGTAGGACTGTTCCGTTGGAGTAAACAGCAGGGTGGTCGAGCATACACAGTGTGAAATATTATCACTCAATGTGCAGGGGATCATGCCCATCAAAGAATAACCGCTTGGTTTATGTTGTCAAACCACTTGCCAGGTAAAGTTATGAAAATCTAACAGAAAGTGGCCCTTTGGGAGTTTTCTAGCAGTATTTAGTTTGGCTTTTGTGGTATCGGGTTTTCTGGCCTACAGTGACTTTCTTTTGAATTTGTATTCCTATTTGTGCTTTAATTCATGGGTCATCCGGTTTGTGATATAGCTTCAGAGCCCGCATGTGAACCTGATTGAACCTGACAAAAGCTGTTCTGATGTGTGTGTATGCGTGGTTTCTCCCTATTCTAAAATGCGCATAAAGCTGATTTCACAGAAATTTAACGCCAGTTTCCAAAGACGGCCGCTCACAAATTCAAAACATTATAATTTATAAAAAGCTTAAACTTCAAGTGTGTAAGTTAAAGTTTTATACTTTAAAATGTATCAAAATAGTGCTGAATGAAGGCTTAGCTTATTAATTTAGCTATCTTTATCACAGTGCAAGCTTTCATCACTCAGGACTCAGTTTATTAATCTGCGTTTCCTGGCCACGCTCATTGGCTTACTGGATAACAGTCACACGTCTGATACTGTAGTAAAATGAGATTCTTCATGGTACTTTTTTCCTCAGTAGTTTAAGCTACAGCATTTTGCCTGAAGTGAGCTGGAAAATGTCTCCTCCTGCCAGGATTTCAGAGCAGTGGGGGGTTTCAAGTTTGGAAAGACTTCAAATCCAAGGGTGTAAAATTTTGAGTGGCCGCTAACAGAAATAACCACAGTAAGCACATTCTCTGCTGTCCTGTCACAAAACAATCTGCATGAACTAAAGAGCAAACAGTATCAAGAATGCCTGAGGTCTGTTTGACAACTCTTTTTGGAGCTTCATGTGGAGCTCTCAGACCTCTTTGAGTCCTTATCTACCACTTAAGCCAATCCGCATTTTAAGGCCCACATGTTTCTCATGCTGGGGTCTGCAAATTCAAGCGTGCACCTGCACTTTTAAAGTCGTATAATTGACATGTGGACCTGGCTCTGACTGCTCAAAATGTGACACATTGCAGTGCACATTCATGCCAACTGTGTGCAGCGCCTTGTTGATAAGTGGTTTATAGTAACCTCAACCCTATGGCTTACTCTTCGTCTTAGCTACAGTACTGTGCAAAAGTCTTGACCCAACTGTCACGTCTTTGTATGTCGTTTCCAAGGAGCCAGACTTTACTATTGTAATTTTCTAAAGTGTTCTTGAGTAATAGTTCTCCAGGCCATCTGAATCTCTTTTTTTGGACATTGGCTGCTTTTTCACTCATTTTCAGTCTAGTTTTTGTACCTGACCATTTTCAGAGGAATGTTTAGTTTGTTAAGCCACTTAACACTGACCTATGAATCATTCAAGCACGAAAAAAGTTACCTAACTCAAGGGATGAGCCAGTGTTGTCTACACATAACAGAAAACTTTAAAAAAAAAAAAAAAAACAACTTTAAATTATTAAATTGTATCTTTAGGCACTTTGTTACTAGCAGCCTGTCACAAAAACACATAATTTGTTCCCATTTCTTTAGTTGAATCTGTGAAAAATGCCAAAGATAACACAGTTTGAGAGGCCTTAAAATAGTATTTTTGCACAAACAAGGTGATTCCCAAACAGCTATTAGCCAAACACCTGGCTTGTCCTTAAAAAAATTTGAGGAAACTGGACAAATGCAAGACAAAAAAAGAAGCAGGCCTAAAAAATTATATACAGCAGATGAACGGTATCTGTCATTCTTACATTGTTTATGTTAGTCAAATCCTGCTCTGTAAAGCTTACGTTTTACTTGACTTTACTTTACTGAAGACCTTAAAGCCCTCTCTGAGACTGGTACTTCACTTGCAAAGTTGACCAAACACTCTATGACTTCTTCCTCTCTGAACAGACTTTGTTTTGCTTATGAAACAGCAAGTCATCTTCTTTTTGCGCATAGCTCATTTACTACCTCATGGTAGCCTTGCCGTCTCTTTCATATTGCTGCCAAATTTTTTTAATGTTGTTATCTTTGTTGCTGATTTACATGTTCTTTAAAGAGAAGATCTGATTTTGTTTCAGATTGCCGTAGTTAAATAAACTTAAATTGGGCAGTAGATCTTTGTAGACCAGTTTTGCTGCTGTGCCAATGGCTTGGCTTAAGCCTGCAGAGATGCACTTGGCACCAAACTCCACAGTAGGAATGTACAACAGAGACTGTTATAATTTTTGTAAATATCAGTGGGTGGATTAAAGGAGTTGGGGTAGAGATACACGTCTTAGAGGTCCTTGGAGACTCATTCATCCGTACTTCTTCTCAGAGGAATGTATTGAACTAATTCACAGCGGACCCAGATGTCTTCTCTGGGCTCCATAAAAATACAAACAGGGGCTTCATTTTGCAAGAACATAACCTCCTGTCTGCTCCATATGCTTTATGTTTTTGCTTTCATTCCCTTTTCTGGAGTTTTGCCAAATACCTTGCTTCTACATTCCCGCTGGCTAGTGTGCTCTTCACCAATTAACCAGCCAATTTGGCCACCCAGGGGACCGCGGTTAATACTGAGGTGACAACTTCTCTTATTGAGGCTGAAGTGGTGCCAAGCTGTTGCGCTCTGAAGTGCGCTCAAGAGATATGAAAGCTGGTGTCTTCTGGGTTTTCTCGAATGTTTTCAATGAGGTGTAGTGGTCTGGATGAGTAGCTGACCTTACATGTGACCTTCGAAGACACACATGGTAGATGACTGCAGCTACCAGATGTGAAAAGTAAAACTTCTAAACAACCGTATCAGTCTAAACTAGCATATCATCAGACAAAGTTTGCTACACTTTTACCATACAGCCACTACTGTTTCACGTGTTTTGTCTGGCTGTATTATGTGAGTGTGTGGGAGTGTAACAGCGATATTTCTCATGGCAGCACTACAGAGTAGGCACTACACTCATTCTCTGGTGGGACGTTAAACTGCTCACCGTATCCTTCCTGAGTCTGCTTAAACAACCCGAGTGCAGAGACTGTATATCTGCTCATAATGAACAGACAGGAAGTCCTCCGTGCGTGTGTGTGTGTCTTGGTACACATGTTTTTGTGCATATGTGCAGGTGTACTTGTGTGCGACTGTGTGCACAAAAAGCTACCTGTGTTCATGTATGTGTGTCCATACTTCTGTAGGTGTGCATACAGTATATCTCTGTAGGTGTAAATAGAGATTAGGTAATTTGCATTATTTCAGTTTTGGTATATGGATATTTGATTAATGTTTTGTTGTTGTTGTTGTTGTTTTTACAGACTTAAGCTGGTTTTTTTTTGTTTTTTTTTTTAAGAATAAATTTCAAATTTCAAACTTCAACTATCATCTAGTACATGAAAGTAAGTAGTAAATGCACTACTACAATTGTAAAATACTCTATTTCTTATTAAATCTCTAATTGAAAGTATGTAAATATTACTAGAAAATGAAATGACTATAATGCAGTGTAGACCACATAATTGTGTAATTATTGCTGATTTGTTACTATTTTCAGTATAAGCAGGAATTCAGTTATGTAGCTGGTCAAGATGCTAGTAGCAAATGCTAACTGATGTCACACAGGACTCAAATGCACAATGCAGAGGTCATAGTTCAAAAAGGCAACCTTTAGTTGAACAGACAGGAAGTCCTCCGTGCGCGTGTGTGTGTACGTGAAGGTTTGGCGTTAAAAAAGATTAGAAGATAACACATGTAAACACTGCGGTGCAAAACACATGATTGGAAGTAAGTGGAGGATCTGAAACAAGAGGGGATCTGAGTAACAAAGTAAAAAAATGCCAACACTTGGCATTTTAATTAGTTGTGAATCATCATATTTTGTAAAGGCGTTTATATGAACTGTATGCAAAACCTGTGTGTTGACTGATTGGCAGCTTCCTCAACCCTGCTGTATATGTTATGCGAGACCAACTTGCAAAGTTATTCTTAGTCCATGAAATCACATAATTCCCAGGAATGCCCATCTAACGTCGAATGTTTTCATATGCTCCTTGGATGGTCTAGTTTTCGAATTGGGAAGTTGTTCCTAAGACCTTGAATGTGTAAGCGAAACTAAAAGCATTTGGCATTGCATTGCTAAACAACATGTTGATAGCTGTCTGCAGTGTATAACTGCTTTACCTGATTTGTTATCAGGTTACTGATTATTTGTATCACTCTACAACATTTGATCACCAACTGATTGTTTCCCCTTAAAAGCAGATTAAATGCTATCAAGAAAAAAAATACATGTAGCACATTAATTTACATCATTTATCAAATGTTTCCTGCCATTAACCAAAAATGTACTTTCTCCTGCAATGTTTTTGTGTATGACTTTGTATACCAACATTTTCTCTGACTTTCCGAGTTGTTTCAACCTGAGTGGGAGTTCATGTGATTTTTTTCAGTTGGAAATTCATTTTAATTACTTTTTGTGACACCGCATGAATCCACAATAACTTACACCTGACCAGAGGTCTAATCAGCCAGTCTAACTGAGGACACCGGTATCTGTAACTAAAACGATCAGCTAAATGTGCTGTAGTCAAGGTATAATATTTCTTTTTATCCTTTACTGTTTTCCTTTATCTTTACATTAGAGGACTGTCACATGGCAAGCAGAACAAAGTTGCTGTATAAACTTTACATCACCCAAATTCTTATAAGAAGAAAGTAAAGAAAATGCTAAAGTTTGCATTCTACTTATATCTTTGGTCTCATATTTGTGTATCAAGATTAATATTGTTTGGACTGTTAATATTTTGGGGTTTTCACCAGTTCAGCAATGTCCTGATGCAGCACACTACACCCACACAGGCAGTTTAAAACAAAAAACTCAGAATTATTTTCCAATGCAGTTCAGTCCAGGTCTGGTGGACTGTAGGCAGCCATATGGAGAGGGAGCTCTGGAAACATCCCATTACAGGTCATATATCACACGTCTGACAGCAGCCATTCTGCCTTGTTTTCATTTCAATCACGAGTGCAGCTGCATTGGAGAGCAGCGAGCCTCTGCCATGTTAACCCGCTGAAGGCTGGAAGGTTGTTACTGTTATTGTTAGGGGACACTAAGGTTCACTCTGTGATGTCTAATGTATCTCCTTCATACTAAATATCCATCAGCAGCACCCAAAATGACCCAGCTCAATATGGTGTTGGATGAGTGTGGTTCTGAAAGCCATTACAGATAATTTTGTGTGGGAGCAGCTCATACTGAATCATCAGTGATATTTCACCATGACTAAAGCACTAAAATGTTATTGTTATCTGGGTGCAAAACATACTCATCATTGTTTACTTACAAAAAAACTACAGGCTATTTTTTCTGTTTACATGTAGCAGTTATTTAGCCAGCTGAAACAGTGTTTTAGTAGAAGCTTTAATTGTGATTAAATGTAGATTGAAGACATTTGTATATTACAGCATTGCATATAGATTACATCTAAAGCTATGTAATGCCTATTGAGTGTCTCTTTTACATGTCTCCACTAACTAGTCAAGCTGTAGTTTATGTCCATGTCTGTACAGACTTTTGTACATAAAAGGTCATCACTTCTTCATTTCATCCTGTTTTAGTTAATGAATTTTTGAGCTGTGGCCAAAAACATGTTTTGTGAGGTCACAGTGAACTTTGACATGTGACCCCAAATTCTAATCATCACGAAAATATTTTATCCTCGAGTCCAAACAAACAGATTTGTGCCAAATTTGGCGAAATTCCCTCAAGGCATTTTTAGCAATATCATAAGAATGAGTCGGACAGAGTAACTACAGACATGCCAGTGGACGCGCAACCTGATAATGTAATGTGAGTCATAACAAAATTGTGAAATAGTTTAAAACATGAACTAGTTACTCGTAATTTATCTTTTTCTTTGGCATTTTGGTCTGACAGTAGCACCATTGGAGAGCACTGTTTTTCAAAGAAAGTAGTTACATTTATTTAAAAAAAAAAAAAAAAGGCATTTTCGTTAGTTAGCCTACCATCATTGATATAAATTAGGTAAACAAAAACATGGCAAGACAAATGTGTCAGTGTGTAACATGGTACAGTTTAACAGCACCACAAACTACAGCTGGCAAAATACAGTCTTTCTAAAACAGATTGGAACATTACTGCTGTTGTACATAATGTAGTAGACTGTAATAGACTGTATAGTTTTGGTACCTAATAAACTGGCAGTTCAGAGCAACTGAGCTGCTTTTGAGCAAGACACTTGATCTACATCGATAATGTCTTAGTGGAGCTGGCAGTGTGACTGCTTTTTAACCAAAGCAGTTTGGTATTGAAACAGAGTAAGTGAAGGTAAACAAAGAAGCAAGAAAAAACCTACAAAGGCACATGTTGGTGGCTCTTTGAATCACTACCCTTAACTAAGTGCCTTCTGCCCAAAACTAAGTGAGTGTGAGTCGATCTGCTGAGATGTCTAATTTGGGAGTCAGTGCTGTCTGGCCGTAGTGCTTATTTGTAGATGATCAAACCTGCTTCCTTCCACTATGTAATCTGTCCCACATTTCCTACAGAGTCCATTAAAATGTAGCATAGTGGGCTGAATAAAGAGAGATGGGAACAGGGAAAAATGGGTGCCCTCAACATGCGGATTTGATAGAAACCTCTGTCATGTTTCGGTCTTTAGCTGGAGTGAGATGTGATTTGCGAGGTTCTGCCAATCCTGCACTCTGCTTTCGATCCCAATCCGTCTCAGAGACAGACACAGTGCAACTTCACCTATTTGTAATCATCCATCTGTTTTTCCTTCTGGGAGTTTAAACTTTTGAAATGCCTCTATCCAGTAATTTGCAGTGGAAGACTTTTAAATTTGGGTGCATTCCTTATTTCATTCTGGGATTCTACACTACCCTCAAGCTTAAATAACCCTTTTGAAAGGTTACCAAAAATACATCGAATCCAACTGATAAAATTTCCACTGGTCTCACTTAGTGCTGGTTTATTTATTTAACATGTTTTTGTCAAAATATGTTTTGAAAGTGTTTTTCCTGCAACTTACCAAGGTGCTGTGGTCCTCTGATTGGTTAACCTTACCAAACAGCACTGTACAAGTCTTGTTGAGGCCTGTTTCCTTGCAGTTTTATGCAAGTTTCCCAGCCCTCTGACTTGCCTTCAGATACTTTGTCAGTTATTTGACTTTAGAAACATAGATATTATAATTAACATGGAGATGAGATTAAATTAATGAGATTAAATTAATTTCAATAATTAACTCAGAAAAAATAATGATTTAACGTAGAGTTTTTCAATTACAGTTTTATGTTGACAGCAAAATTCAGAGATATCTAATACTTCTTGATGCAAGGAAAACGGTGTTAATTTAATTTAATGTTATATTTCACCTTCTTTCTTATCTGCAAGTATATTAGAAGTAAAAGTAATGTATGGAGAAATGAAATTGCTACAGCTCAGTTATAAATATTTATAACTATTGATAAATATAGTTATAAATATTTTAATGCAGTGGTTATTATATACAGAGAAGTGCAATGGTGTTTTATTCTCTGATGCTTTGTTATTAGATTCTTTATTAAATAAAATGACAAAAAAGCCCTTCTTTACAAATGTGGCATTAAAAAATTCTGCAGAATAACAACAGTTAAAAGTAGTCTTTATAAATGGTATTGTTTTGTTGTATATTTCATTCGTACTACTGATGCATAAATGTGTAAGCAGTGTTTTAATGTTTGATAGTTGTCAAAGCTATAGGTAATTTTACCTACTTTATATACTGTTAGGTTTTTAATCTATAAAAATGTGTCAGTGTGTGTGTTTTGTATGCAGTCCTCATCTGAAAAGTAAGTGGTGACTAATTAGTACAGCTGCCAATTAAATGTAGTGTAGAAAAAGTTTGATATTTCCCTGAAATTTATTTTTATTTTACACTGATTTCCATGTGTATATTTAGCTACAGTATACAGTTTTATAAAGTGCTGATTTTTTTATTTAAAATGACAGGTATGTAAATGATATTCTTCAGTGTCAGGGTCACTTGAAAAAGGTATGTTTTGAATCTTTTATCACACTCAGCTTTGCCTTTGTTTCATCCAGCGGTTCATTCAGCACGAACCAGGGAGGCTCTTCTCAGAGCAGGTAGTGAGAGGTAGAAAAGCAGAGAGGAGGTCTGTGTTGTTCTCTCTCTCTTTTTCTGTCTCTCAGAGGAGAACAGCTGCCGTGTCCAGGAGGGAAATTTAGCTTTTTTTCCCATCAGCCTTTTTTGCCTATGATGGACAACAGTCTGGTTTTGGCTTGAGTTGCGATGTAGGATGCAGTTTATGGGCCAGAACGCAGCGAGGGGTGGAGGCGAGGGCTGTTTTGGGCGAAGCCCCCCTCTTTCTCTCTGAATAGCAAGGTTCCCTATGGTTGTGACCCTTATGACCCTGTTGCAAGAGCATCAGGGGAGAAGCCCTGCTTCTTAACCTCTAAGCCTACTTTCTGCATCATCCTGAGACTGGCTGCATCTGAGGTGTCTCACTGTTTTCTTTCAGTTGCAGATTCACTGTCACTGTTTAGCTTCAAGTTATAATACAAGTTTTTTAATCTTGTGGCAACATCATGTTGTCAGCATGACATTTTTGCAGGTTACACTTAAGCTTTTGTTGTAAAATAAATTAAAACACATGCATACATACACAAGTGAGAAAATACACTGTTTATAATGCTTATGTGCTCATATAATTATAGTATAATCGGAGGAGAGGTTGAAGCTATACGATTTTGGGAGATATTTAGAACTATTTTTTACCAAAGTAAACCTTATCTACAACTGAAGAAAGCATTTAATTGTAAGCATCCATAAATAATCTAGATAATCTATAGTTTAGTAACTAATCCCTTTCAAGGAAATGTGCATATTCTCTGTATAGATATTGTCAGCACCCTTAAAATTATTTTAGTGTCGGACTGAAAACTGTAATTTATCTGTAATATAAATATACCCTATAACTTATTGCATACATAAACTTCATCCGCCCACTAGCTCTACCCACTTTATGTTGTATTGGGGTGGGGGGGATTGGAGCTGATCCCATCTGCATAAATAAAACGAGGAAAGGGGAAAAAGAGCTCAGATTTGGAATGCTGTTCTTTGAGTGTGGTAAGGCACGAAAGATGTCTGTAGGTAACAGTTATTAATAATCATATTCAAATTTAATGGATTAAAGGAACAAAAATGTAATCATTTAAAAGTGTTCAATTTTAAACACTTTTCTTAGTCTTATATGATAGTAATCACAAATAATGGATAAAAATTTGCAAACTATGGGTGCATTTTTGTATGTAATGGAATTTAGTGACCGTACAAATAATGGATTCTTTTAGAAAATAATAGATCAATGAAATAGTCTTCCCAAATCCTCCATTATAAGTTGTATTATACGTAAATTTAAAGTCAGACTGTCTGCTCGTTAACACTTCAGCAGTATTTTTCTGGTCGAAGTTTGCACAGATTTTCAGCTTCTGATGTTCATAGCACAAAGCTGCATTTGCCAGTTTTTTGTGCTTAATTAACAGCATAATTAACAGCATACTTGTGGTAATGTTTCCAGATTCTGAGTCTTTACAAACTGTCATAGCCATAATTTTGAATTAAGTACATAAACATAAGCCTTCTGAGCCTAACCTTCTCTGTTGGACTTGTCCAGGCCTTTGTCTCCCTCTCTCTGCTGTACTGGGCTCTGCAGAGCGTCTCTCAGATGCTCCGCATCAAGAAGAAGGCAGACTGATTCAGCTCAAGATGGCACAAAGTGATGGGTGGAAAACTTCTGGAATCATTATTGCTGAAATAATTCCCATACTATCATGTTTTTAATCATTTTAAACACTGTGCATGGCCTTACATGTAACTGATATCCATAAACGTCAAGATAAAACTTTTAGCTTCTGCTTGATTAACTTTTTTTTTTTTTTTTAGTGTTCAACCTGAGGTTTATTATGTAAAATGGTCAAAACTCAAGGCAAGGTGCTTACCATGTTTTTTTTTTCACATGATGAATTTATTCTGTTTAATGAAATCATCTTCTTTGCTTCTGTTTAAAATGCTGTTCTAAATGGTGCTGCAGTAACTAACTCACTGAAGTTCAAATTACTCACATTTCTGTTATTTCACACAAGTAACTATGCAACCATATACCTTTTTAAAACAAGTGTTGTTCCACGGATGACTTAATTTTGCTTTTGAATTTCAGTTTTGCACAACACTGTATAGTGTCTTGTTTTCCTTTGCCCATTTAAAAAGAGCATTGTAATCTTTCTTGCTTTAGCCAAGACTCTTTTTTTTTTTCTTCCAATATCTAAAAACCCTAGAGGGTGTGCAGCTTGTCAGATTCAACTTGGTTTTGAAACATCAGATTAGTCATATGAATTCTTCTTCCCAACCCCCAGATCTTGTGTGGGAGTGACAAACAGTCCACAGCAGATGGTGCTGTCATCACTCATCATTGGTTTCTTTTCAATCAAACATCTTGTTCTCAAGAGACACCTGTGTTCAGCATTTCAACATTAAGACATTAATGAAAAAACGGAGGTTGAGCAGAAGTAAACGGGTCTTGCATCAAAGCAAGCAACCTTCTTATATAGAATTGCTTGATGTAAAAAGTGGTCACTGTAAAGCTTAAAAATATTTTATATGGATATCAACTATGTACCTTATAGGACATGTTACGGTCTTAAACACACATCAGAAGAACACTTTCAACTTGCACAATGATAACCAAATAAATTGTAAATGGTAATGGTACTCTAAATGGTTTTCTTGTATACAGTAAATATGATAAAAAAATTTTAATTTAAAACTTCTCATCTGGCTGCTGCTAAGCTGCATAACATTCACTTTAAAGCCGGATGTATGAAAATGGTAACCCATATGAGAAAAACAGTATTATTTAAATTCATCTATTGCGTGAAAGCTGAAGGAGCAGAAGCTCATGTATGAATATCCATGACTGTCATTAACAGGTCTACATATGGTATAGTACATATGTGCATGAAAAACTTGGAAGAAAATTCCAGACACCTTGTGTTCACTGAACACATGCAGAAACCATCTGTGCAGAACAGTTTGCATTTATATATATTATAAAAATCACCAGGTGAATCGCATTTTTTGGAAACAGCAGCTCAATGTGTACCGAATCCCACAGAGCAGGAAACAGTGGCTTCAAATATTTTAATAACTGACGTCACTGTCACTGTAAAGGCATCTCACTTTAATTTCCAGCTGCTGGTAAAGTCAAAACACCTGCTGTGGCAAACGTTGAATGGGGTGTGGCCAGACATTCAACTTGCTCTAAGGCTCGAAACCCATGTAGGCATCACACACAACACATTTGACACATTCTTGTAGCTTTTACATTTTAAAGCAGTCCATCCTGGTTCACGAAAACAGAGAACGATCTGTCATCCCTTCTGTCCACTTAATACAGTGAAAATAAGGACAGTTCTCAGTGTTTTTATCTCTCCAGCCTGTTACACCGAATGCAAACAACATTTTAAAATGGTTCAGACATAGAGTCTTGTAACCAAAATGAAGTTTGTTTGTTTTTTTTCTTCCCCTCGCATTTGGGTGCACTACTTGCAAATATTCCCAAGTCATATTTCTTTGTAGTTGCCTGGTGATAAAACAGCATAAAGGGCAATGCAGAGGCAGTTTTCTGCTCGGTGTAATTTAATGTTGGTTAATATTTCTCTTTACTCACTTTGAACTTTAGATATTTATCTTTTTTTTTTGTACTAACTGCCTCTATTTATCATACAATGAAAACAGACTTTGCAGACTGCACAAACACAAAAAACAACAGTGGAAGCAGCTTAGTGACAGTTTTAAAAACTGGCAACCTCAGTCGTGGGGAAAAAGTCCATGCGTAATGCTTACCAGTGTCGCCACCATTATGGGGTGCAACTCATCAGATTGGTAGCCATGTAAAATTGTACTTTCTAATTTGTTTCAAAATTGTAAAAGGGTGTATTTTAACCCAAACTTTAACCTAACATTTCTGGTTTATTTCTGGTGCCTTACACATAAACTTAAACATACAGCAAATATAAAAGTAATAAAAGCCGTCAAAAGCCGGAAACACAAATCCCAGTTTCCTGAATGAATGGGATTCAATTCAATTCCATTTTATTTATATAGCGCCAAATCACAACAACAGTCACCTCAAGGCGCTTTATATTTTAGGGTAAAGACCCTACAAATTAGACAGAAAACCCCAACAGTCAGACGACCCCCTATGAGCAAGCACTTGGTAATAGTGGGAAGGAAAAACTCCCTTTTAACAGGAAGAAACCTCCGGCAGAACCAGGCTCAGGGAGGGGCAGCCATCTGCCACGACCGGTTGGGGATGAAGGGAAACAGAAGAGAGCAGAGGGAGACAGGACAAAAAGGCACACCTATGGGAGAGAGACAGGGTTAATAATAGCTAATGATTAAATACAAGTGGTGTATAAACACATGGAGAGTGAAGGAAGTGATGAAGAGGAAACACTCAGTGTGTC
>VUQI01026057.1:14862-25548 GCA_015106735.1 Paratilapia polleni | reverse complement strand
TGTAGATTAAAAAATAAATAAATAAAATATATATATATATATATATATATATATATATATATATATATATATATATATATATACTTATGTAATGTTTTCAAATGGCTTTTATATATATTTTTTATATATATTTATACTTTTTAGAGTCTTTCTTACTTTTAGGCCATAGACAGTATAAAATATGGATGCAGTCACTGTGAGTTCACCCATTGGTTAGTTAAGTCCTGTTATGAAGCCTCGAGCTGAGCATTTTCGCCATCGCCATCTTGGTGTTTTTGAACCAGATGTGACGAGTGAGGTGTGGTTCTGACTTGTTGCTGGCCAATGAACATATCCTGGATGATCCTCCTTTCGGACTCTTAGAATGACCATGAGTCAGTATGATCTGAAACTCGTGTCTGAGCCAATAAACTCACCAGGAAAGTGTTTATTGCAAAGCTGAGGAGCTCTGGGCTGTTTTACAATAGACTTCTATATAACTAATTAAAAGCCATTAAAAAGAATACAGGTTTAAAGCACGTCCGTGTTGGCTTCACTTTTCAGACCTGGAAGCTATGTTCATCTTTTATACTGTCTGTTTTAGACTAGTCTGATTATTCTTTTTCTCCTGTTCAAACGATTAATAAATTAGTCCCCAGGATCACGCCTGGGTCCTCTGACTGTTTCTGTTTCTGTGATGAAGCCAGATTTCAGAACGTGCTGGTCAGCAGGACATCTGATGGGTTTGTGAGCTCTGGAGTGAAAAGTAAAGTACAGAAACAGTTTCTGGGTGCTGCTGGTGCTGCTGGCGCTGCAGCGATGAATCTATAAATTTCTGCCATTGATGAAGCTGCTGCCGGCTTTGTGTCAGTGTCACATCAGCAGAGACATCTGTCAGTGCCTCTTTATTTTTACTCTGGTTGTAACTTTTGGAGCGCTGCTGTGTTTACGATCTCTCTCTGTTTGCGTCAGCACTTTAAACTCATGATCGTCCACAACCGACCGCGGTGCCTTTCAGCAGCACAAAAATCCCCCCCGTCCCCCTGCTGCCTGCTGTCATCTGATATCCTGGTGCTAATATTGGCCTCAGCACTGCATTTGGCTGCCAGTTGTCGCCTGAGTCACATCCAGAATATTCAGCTCAGCCGAGGCTGAAGGGGAACGCTGGCTGAGCAGGATGACACGACTGGAAGCAGGGGGAAACTGTTAGAGCGGCATCACCACAGACACAGTTTAACAAGTCTGTAGGCTCTTTGACATCAGCCAAACGCATCCCATAAATAGAACTGTCACACTACATATTGAGATGGGAATTAAACTTAGCAAGCAGACAAAGCAAAACAAGAAGGAAATGAAAGCAAATGTATCCGCTCAGAAATCAGAGAAAAAGACTGTTGAAAACCTGCCTGAGGATCATCTTGTTTTTGTTTTTCTGCAGTGATGCAGTGACGGATATCTATACATCCATGATACACTTCAATCAACAACAACAGCAACGTACAACAGATAAATTAGACTCACTTGCTGTTGATGGGGGTGGTGTTTTACATCAGACTGTTTGAAGCTGCAGAAAAGAAATTAGAAATAACCTGTTTGTCAGCATAATTTAGTCAGCTTTGGTTATCTTACATTTATTTGTAAACCTAAATTTATTCCTGATCACGTGCTTACATTCAATTGATAGATGCTGATGCATAAAAAACATTGTGTAAGCAGAATCCTTTTGTAACTAATATCTGTCATCTATAAATCTCCAATCCGCTTAAACTGACAGCTGAAGGCACCTGCCTGGTGATTTCTCCCTTATGTAACATTGAGACAAATGAAGCTTTAGTCAGGAACAGCCGTGGACCATAAGAGTACACTTTTAGGAAAACGAGCTCACTGAGATGGTGGAGGAGATAAAAGGTAATATTCAATGGAATAAATTACATCAAGGGCCAAACATGTAGAGTTAATGTCCCACAATTTAGTCCACATAAAGCCAACAAAAACCTTACTTAGCAATCATACCATTTAGTAGGGGTGAGTAGTGCCAATTTATAATTTACATTTGGTAAAAAAAGTAATGTCTCTTGAAATGTTCTGCCTTTGGTATCAACTTTCCTTTTTTGTGCAGTTCTTTTAGCTACCTTTTAGTTTGTGCGAATGAGGTACAGTCATGTGTTTCGTGTGGCATGTACACATTTGCTGGGAGCCCTTAGATGGGCCATGATTGATTTTGAACCGACAGTGATCTGAAGGCCAGAATAACATTTGTGAAAGGCCAGATTTTGCACGTGGGCCTTGAGTTTGACAAACGTGGCTCGAGTCTTGGTGATTTTCCATTTTCTTTCACAAGTCTTTGTGAATGATAATATCAGTTTATAGGAACAGTTTGGTATGAAAACATACTGCGTCCTCCATAAGAGAGGACACAGTATGATGTGACTCTCATGCTGTCATCTGCACCCATGTAGATTTCTGTAACATCCCCAGTAATCATCAATAAAATGTTCAAAACTCTGCAGCTGGAAACAGTGAGAACTCGGAGCACATCTCTCTTCTTCTCCCCTCTCTCAGCATTATTGAAATGAAAAATGAATGAAAGAGGTCTTCATCAGAACTTCAACTTGCACTCGGGCAGTTTGCAGCCGAGTGTGAAGTCACTGTTATAAGGGTCAGTACCTCCCAGTCGGAGGCCACATTTCTCTACTGGAAAATGGTGGATTGCTCCCTCTGGGATGGGGGAGAGTTGTTGCACCAAGCAAGGGAGGTCAGATATCTCTGGATCTTGTTCATGAGTGACGGAAAGGTGGAGCGTGAGATGGACCGGCAGATTGGGGCAGTGTTGGGTGTTGCACCGGACTGTTCTGGTAAAGAGAAAGCAGAGCCAGTTGAACTTTGTTCCAACCCTCAGCTAAGCTGTTTCGGATAAAAAGCGGCCAAACTGAGTTTCCTCCATAGTGTGCCTGGGCTCAGCCTTAAATATGGGGTGAAGAACTCAGAGTAGAGTTGCTGCTTCTTTGTGTTGAGTGGAGCCAACTGAGGTGGTTCATGTCTGATCAGGATGCCTCCTGAAAGTCTCCCTTTGGAGGTTTTCCAAACAACCCCAACTAGGAGTAGACTCCAGGGTAGACCCAGAACTCACGGGAGAGATTATATATTTTGTCTTGTCTGAAGGCACCTTGAGATCCCCCAGGAAGAACTGTAAAACATTGTGGTTGGTGAGGTGAGGATGGTAGGGGACACAAGGTTGTCCGGTATGGAGTTAGGCCCTGCCTTTGGGGGAAGTTTCCACCTCATAACTCCCGTCTGCCCCCACCATGGGAAGTCTGTGGGTGCAAATGGTGCGAAGAGGGGCCCAGGCAGCAGCACGCCTGGAGAGACCTCCACAGCAATCGCAGGGCAAGTGACAAAAAGCCAACAGCAAACTGTTGCACAACACCACAGGTGGGCTGAGTGAGAGACCCTCAGTGAACCAGAGACAGAGGCAACTGTTAATAATCGGAAACCTTGAGTTTTTCTTCTTCTGCATTAGTCTTGTTGACGAAAGGCTCTTTTTTTTTTTCTGTCATCTCAGCTCGAGGTAAACTAAACTTGGGGTGAGTCTGAGGTCTTAGAGAGGGCTGAAAGGGTGCGGTTGATTTATAAGTCAAAAAGAGTGCGCTGCAGGTGCTGCTATACCTCACCTGGTTGAGTGGGTCACCCATATGCCACAGAGCACTGCACGGGCCTGGAGTTCCACCCCAGACCATTTCCTGTGTGTCATTCCCCCTGCCTTCCTGTCTACTCATTCCACAGTGCTGTTAAATAAAGGCTTAAAATGCCAAAAATAAATATTAAATAAAGGAAGAAAAAAAAGAGACCGTTGTAGTGATTATCTTGTTTTCATAATTATTGGATGCCAAAATTGCTCATGAAATTAAAATTAGATTAATTGCCCAGCCCCAGTCTTATATTAAAGTTGAATGGCTCCTCATACTGTCAGACCAGCTGTTGCTCTCGGTCCCCAAGCCCAGGCGTCAGACAGACTCCAACAACAAGCTTCAGCTGAGAATCACACGAGCTGCCTCACTGTCCGCTTTTAAAACTTATAAAAAGGCTTTTATTACAGTCTGTCATTTTGAAATTTTTTTTTAAAGCAGTTTCTGTGTTTTAATGCCTGGTTTGTGTTTTTGTTTTTATGTATACCTGTGAAGCACTTAGTAAACCTTTGTATTTCAAACATAAATACTATCTGCTATTGACTGGGAACTGTTCCACTGTTCTTCAAAGAATGCACCCCACCCCAAACCACTCTCAAATGACTGCATAGTTTTGGGTAGGGCTGTGCAATTAATTGAAATGTAAACTCAGTTACAATCATGGCTTCCAACGATTATGAAAACAAGATAATCGAGATGAAACTGTTACTGTTCTGCATTCCTTTTTTGGCATTGCTGTTTTCATTTTGTGTTTTAACCCCCAAACTCGCTCCCCTGCAGACTGTGGCAGGTTTAATTCAGCTCAAGCCAAGACCTCTTTTTTTCGTTAATTTTTCTAGCACTTGTTTTTTGTTGTTTTTTTTAAAAAAAGTAATAAATAAATAAAGAAAGTTACTCTTTGTTGAGGCTTGATCAAATAAATAAAAACATATTAGGTTGATTTTCTTAACAGTTGCTGGCTGGTTTATAGCTGCAATTGGTCCTTAGGTGCTGTGTGGTGGCGGCCCTCTGCTCCTGGATGGTTAAATACAGAGAATAAATTTCCTTAGGGAGATGAGGAAAACGTAACTTATTTGGCTTTATGAATGAAGCAGACGGTGAGGGTGGAGCTGTGTGCTTCAGACTGGAGGATCCAACATGTTGAATTAAAGAGGAGTGAGAGGAGGGCCTGGACTTGTGTGTCAACAGAAATCCACACACATACAGAAACTTCTGAAGGAATCATGTACATGTGTGTCTCAGTGAGCGGTCTGGAGCCAGATGGCGTGAGCATGCTGATATTTTTACCTGACCAGTCGCTGCTGCTTCCAGACCAGTGGATCCAGTTACCTCTGCAAATGGGGCCTCCCAGCCACACCTTCAGGGCCTGCGGGGTGTGCCCTCTACGGTTAGCCTGAAGCATTGAACAAACGTGTCAATCGGAGGCGTGTGTGAGAGCAGCTTTACAGACACATGACAGCTGACTGTGGAGGCTCAGCACACTCACATGATGTGTGGTCATAACAGGAGAGGAGACTGCGGGGCCTCCGAGGGGATCCAATCGGTCCCTTTGATCAGTCTGAACAGATGGGAACAGAGGAGCTGTTGTCCACTCTGGAATGTGATGCAGTGATGTGTGGTGTTTTTAAAGACAACAGCTGGATGTTCTGTAAACACACACACACACACGTTCTCTCCTGTATCCTCTGTGGTTTGCGCTGTTCTACTGCAGAATATGAGACATGCAGCCCAGTGTTAAGGTCACACAAGCTGAAACTGATATTTCTCCCATACCATAAGTGGACCTTTTGTTGGCTACACAATATTTCTGTGTGAACAGCTCATTATACGGCGATTTAGCAGAGCGACGTCACAAACTGCCATCTTTTATCACCAGCATGATATAATCAGGACGAAGGAGCCAGAGAGAACTTCCTGAAACTGACACATAAACAAACAGTCTGCATCTGATACTGTTGTAAAGCAGACCGTAACAGCGAATCTTTCTCTGAATTTGGAAGCATTAGGCCTACACATTGTATTTAGCATCATTCAACTGTTTTATTATCCAGGTCTAAACACAGTGTAGAAACAGAGCAGAAAAAAAGGTTCATATGTGGCTCAGGTGTGCAGAGTGTCAGCTGCCATGAGTTTGACATCACTGTTTTGCAATCTGCACCTTTCAGTAAAACATGCCAGCATTGATTGTTTGATAAGCACGGAGGCATAAAATTCAGATGGTCTGGACAATTTGTAACTGGCTCTCAACTTCAATCCACAGTCAAGATGTTATCATGGAGTCTGAAGCCCACACTGAAGCAGATTTAAACCTTGTGTGTTTGAAGATTGCTTTGTAATCCAGCTCTGTTTTGGATCTGGCTTTAATCAGAAAATGTGAAAATCTCATTTGTGGCATCTGATAAAGTGTAGCAGAGCTCTTACATTTGCCAGGTAAAATAAATTACTATTGAAATGAAGCCTCCCTTTCTCCTTCCAGGACTCTGAGTCTTTGGACCGGTGCATCCAGACGGCTCTGGCAGCCCTCTACCCGCCCTTCCAGGCTACATCCCCGACTGTCCTCTGTCAGGTCCTCAGCGTCGTGGAGCGCTGCTACCGAGGAGACGGCCTCCGCTACCTACTCCACTTTCTGCTGCCCACAAAGCAGTTCTTACAGAGCCTCCAGCAGGATGCCTGTGTGAGTATCTCTGCATGTACCCGAGTCATCTCATCACACTGTTGATCCTCCTTCACACTCGCTCAGTGTTTGTTGTGGATTCACTCTGCTGCAGTCAGATGTTACATCAGGTTTGTGATGGTAAACACAAGAACAGACAAGAAGCTCTGACTGCACAGATTATCACTGTATCTGAATCACTGTTTCTGAATCAAATGACTCTCACTGATGATTCATGTCTGTTCCTGCCTGTCATACATGTTTGGCTGATGTGTCACGGCCAGTTACATTGACTCTGACGCTCACCTGCTCACTGCTGGGCGTTTCCAGCCTCAGACTGGGACTTTTGACTGTAAATGTGCAGAAAGATGTCAGACGGCTTGTAGGACTCAAACTAGCTGAACAGCACCAGCAGCTTAACTGGATACAGATATGCCAAAAGAAATTTTCTCAAGCTGAACAGGAAATGAATCAACAGACTGCAAAGACATCATCAATTGCTCCTCTGTGACCCTTTAAGAACTTTAGGTCCCGAAGAAGTTTTTCAAAGTTGTTTGATCATTGTGATATGTCCAAACTGTTTCCACTGTTTCTCCTTTTCACAGCCATAAGCTAAATTCATGAGTGTTAAAATATGACTGTTAGACTGTTAAAAGAAGACCTTTCATTGAAGACCTGTGCTGTAACTTGTTTTGACCAGCTGCCTGTCCTCCGTAGTGATGTAGCCCTTGAAGGTTTACCTGAAATGCACTTTTTGAGGTTTTAAAAACAGATAACGCATTCAGGGTACCAATGGTTGTTTGTTCCTCTATGCCATAGAGATTAAATTGGTGCAGTTTTGCTACTGAAATTGTGATATATCCCATGATACTGGTGCTCAAAGTTAGTAAGATTTTAGCTTTAGATTGTGGTACATGGAGTGTGCAACCAAATCAGTTGCAACTCAAACTTATGTACTTTGAGGGCTTGTAACTTGGACAGTTTTCATAGTATGAAGGTAAAATTAAAAAAAAAAAAAAAAAAATCTGGTGATTCTGAGGGGTCGGATGGGAGCTTTTCTCAAATTTGATTGAATCTCTGTGGAATTTCTCTACATTGCTCTGTTGAGTTTTCAAGACACCAATATTTGGATCAAAAGTGTTACAGTTTGCACACATATAGATAATATTCTTCAGAAACTGATTTATGTTAATAATAAATGTAAAACAGTCTATTTTGACTATGATACTCTGTCCTCCTCTCTCCTCAGCTGCAGTACTGTGGTTTGCTGTTTCGTCATGAAGGCTGGCCTTTGTGCATCCATGAGAAGGTAGTCGTTCAGCTCTGTCATCTGGACCCGCGCCTCCTCCGTCCAGGAGACTTCTACCTACTGGTTTCTCCTGCTGCAGCCCCACCTCCTCCTCGAGCACACAGGGCCTCCTGCAGGGGTGGCGTCCCGTTGAGACCCCGCCTGCTCCTGTGCAGCGTGTCGGCTGTCAGCCATTATGTGGAGCAGCAGGAGGTGTCCGAGATAGCCCTGCGGTCTCTCTTCAGCATGGCCTGGCTGGACTCCGTCAACAGGGAGAGGGAGCAGCGAGGAGCATCCAGGCTGGAGCGCTGCCTCCTCTCTGCCCACGGAGACGTCTTCAGGGTCCCCTGGGAGGACCTGGTCTACCCACAATTCATCAGTCGGCCCCATGCTGCTCCGAAAGAGGACCAGGAGTCCTCCGTTAAGGACGGAGATATGTTAATCAAGACATCGTGTAATCACAGCAGAGATACAAACTCATCAGGTCAGGACATGAAGCTCCTCCCATCCTCGCTTAAAACCGACCAATCACCAGCAAACAGCGAGGGCGAGGACTCGGAGGGGGAGTATGTGGAACTGACGGAGCTCCCACTGCCTCGCTTCTCCCCACAGAAAGGCTCCTTAACTCAGTCCATCAGCCTACAGCACCGAGCCAGAACAAGTACACACGCCACTACACACACTGCCGCACACACACTGTCTGCTGCTACTGCACACACACCTCAAAATGCCAACACACACTCTGCTGCTTCCACACACACTTTCAGCACCGCCCAAGCAGACACAGACACCTCCAGGCTCATCGAGGAAAACCTTCACCAGGACCACCATGGACCTGTGGTCCTGACCCCCTTCTCCTCCTCTACTCCTCCTGAAGTCAGAAGAACTTCCAGCTGTCAGTCGGAAGAAACAGAAGGTACTGACATAGGCATGAGTCTGAACACTGAACCTGAAACCTGCACAGAAATGAGGGAGGAGGAGGGGGAGGAGAAAGGGGAGGAGAGAAGGAAAGAGGAAGAAAAGGGTGATCTGATGGAATGGAAGCAGGAAATTGTAATGTCAGTTGGTGAGGAAGAAGAGGAGGTGCAGGAGGAGGTAAAGTTTCAAAGGGATGAGGAGGAAGATGAAAGTGAAGAGACAGAGGGAGATGGAGAAGAGGAGTTGGTTGAAGATGGAGATGAGTTAGAAGAAGAAGAAGAACGACCAGAGGACGTCGAAGAGGAGATTCGGGTTATGATTGTACAGCAAAGTAAAGAAAGAATTGAAGAAGAGGAAATGATGAAAGAAGTAGAGAGAGGAGATGAAGAGAAGAGACGTGGAGAGGTGCACATAAATAAAGACTCTTATTCTGGAAGTGACACACAAGAAAAGCACTCTGATGACTCTTATTCTGAAAACAAAGCAACAGAAACACACTGTAAAGACTCTTATTATGAAAATAACACAAAACAGACATACTGGGAGGGCTCTCATTCTGAAAACAAAGCAACAGAACCACACTTTATGGACTCTTATCCTGAAAACATAAAACAGGTAGACTCTGAAACCTTGTATTCTGAAAATGACACACAGCAAACACACTCCAGTGACTCTTACGTTGAAAATAACAAACCACAAACTCACTCTGAGGACTCTTATTCTGAAAGCAAAGCTACAGAACCACATTGCAAGGACTGTTATCCTGAAAATACCAAACAACCACACATTGAGGACTCTTATTCTGAAAAGAACATAAAACAGACCGACTCTGAGAGCTCTTATTCTGAAAAGAACATAAAACAGACCGACTCTGAGAGCTCTTATTCTGAAAAGAACATAAAACAGACCGACTCTGAGAGCTCTTATTCTGAAAAGAACATAAAACAGACCGACTCTGAGAGCTCTTATTCTGAAAGCAACATAAAACAGGCACACTCTGAAGGCTCTTATTCTGAAAACACAGCACCAGAAACACACTGCATGGACTCTAACTCTGAAAACACAGCAAGAGAAGCACATTACAGGGACTCTTATTCTGAAGATAACACTAAACAGACACACTCCAGTGACTTTAATTCTGAAAATAACAAGCAAGAGACACACAACCATGACCCTTATTCTGAAAGCAACATAAAAGAGGGAGACAGTGATTGCTCTTATTCTGAAAACACAGTACCCGAAACACACTCCTTGGACTCTTATTCTGAAAACAAAGCAACAGAACCACACTGTGAGGGCTCTTACTCTAAAAATAATGAACAACAGCTACCCACTGAGCGGTGTTATTTTGAAAAAACAGCAACAGAACCATATTATGAGGTCTCTTATTTTGAAAATAAGACTAAAAAGAAACACTCCGTGGACTCTTATTTTGAAAATAGCAAACAGCAGACACACACTGAGGACTCTGAAAACAACATAAAACAGACAGACTCTGAGGGCTTTTATTCTGGAAACACAGCACCAGAAATGGACTCCAAGGACTCTTATTTTGTAAACAAAAATCACCATATGTACTGCAAGGACTCTTATTCTGAAAAACGCACACAGCACACATGTTCTGAAGAGTCCAGCACAGGACAAAAACACATCAAGGGTTCATTTTCTGAAAACGCCACACATCCAACACACGTTGAGGACTCCTATTGTGAAAGCAGCACACTGCAAACACACCCAGGGGACTTAAATTCTGAAAAAGAAACACAACCTGAGAACTCTTCTTCTGAAATTATTACAGAAGACACTCACTTAGCAGACACGTATTCTGAAAGTACACTACTACCTGACCCTGAGGACTTTTATTATGAAAACAAAGCACACTGTGAGGACTCTTATTCTGAAAGCAGCACACTTCAGGGACCCACAGAGGAGTCGGATCAGTCCAGTACTGGCCAGACTAACTCTGAGGAGAGTAAAACACCGCAAAGTGTCTCCACACAACCAACGCATCCAGACTTGCTTCAGACCGAACCCGAGGAGTCCAGTGATGGACAGGAAATCCAAAAGGAGGAGGAAGAGGTGGAGCGCAGCTGTGAGGAGGTTGCTGGAGCTTCAGGGCGTCACACTGAAGGTACACAAACCTGTTTCTCCTCCTCAGTCCC
>VUQI01026057.1:0-14831 GCA_015106735.1 Paratilapia polleni | reverse complement strand
CTCCTCCTCCTGGTCTCCCGATTGGCTGACTTATTCCTCCTCTGCACTCCCTTCACTAAAAAGATCCCTGAGTTCATCTCCTGTTCTAACTCACCTGTGTGACGGCAGGAGCAGCTGTTGCACGAGTCTGTGTCAGGTTTTCAGTTTTATCTATTAACATTTCACATTTCACACAACTACTTTGATCATTTAAAGCTTTTTCCAGGTTATTTTCAGCCGGCTCTATTCTCCAGTAATGTCTCTGTTATCCAAGAACAGTCAGACAGCCAGGTAGTTGTTTCCCTTGTTAATAGAGTTCTGATTCCAGGCTACATTAAGGGGATTTTTCTGCAGTGTCTTTGTATACTGTTTGTTCTTAAATTCAGAGAAAGCTGAACATCCCACTGGCTGTTTAACAGAAAGTAAGAACTGCAGGTTTATCAACACGTGTTCAGATGCTGCAGGGATTTAATGACCTGAAGCTTTTCACACAGTATAAAGCAGCTGTGAACACAATCTCTTTGGAGATCATCAACATGTGAGACACACTTTCAACCAAAAAACATCTCTTTGTGCTTCCTCATCTAAATAAACCTATCTCAAAATATCTGAAGTGAAAATGGCAAAGCTGAGTTTCTGCTGCCCTGAGAGCTGCCTTACAGGTGCTTCTAGACAGCAAGCAAACACTGACAGCAACAGACAGCAGCTATCTGTCCGAGTAAGATCCACACAGGTGAAGTATTTAAGACTTTTTTGTTTTGATTTGCTTGTTTACTGAAGAACAAAATCGTAGAAAGCTTGGTGGCTTTGGTCTGGTCTGGAAAGCATTTCTAGACCTAAAGAAGTTTTTTGGACCACCTGTACTTAGAAAAACTCATGTGAAGCATTTGTGCCTTTCCACTGAGATCTGTAAGCTAATGTGGAAAAACTGAGATCTGTTGTTGAAATTCCAGTTATTTATCTTAAGACATTTCAGGCTGTTTGTCATCGGTTGTCTTTCGGGGTCACTCACTAAATGAGAAAAATAACTTAAAAGGATGATGTGTTCCTTTGCCCGGCATGTTGGAGTGAGATAAGGGGTGTATTTCATTTCGGCTTATGGTTTCACCTTTTTTAAAATCTTGGCTCAGGTGAACATCTTCAAAAAGTACTTCATACTTAAAAAAAAGGGAAAACTTTGAAGGAGGGAATGATTTTACTTGTCCTTCCCACTTGAGATCAAATTTGGCTGTATGCAGCCCATAAACCAAAACGAGTTTAACGTTTTGGTTTATGGGAAGACACACAGCCTACCTGAAAAGTCTTCAGGTAGGCTGTGTGTGTGCTGTTGTGTCTGTGTCCTCACAGAGATGGAGACCTTGACAGTGAGGACATTTTGTCTGTTCCTCATCTCTTCATGTGGCTGTGTTAAAGTTAACTTCTGGGTTAAGAGTTAAGGTTCCTCGCACATGCACTGCGGCCCTGAACTTTACCAGACATTATCTGACTATTTCCTGTTGTGCGTTACTTGTGAGACATTATTTGGAGTTCATGTGTGATTACTGCTGCTGTAAGGGCCTCACCAGCCTGGTATATCAGTACAGATGTGGGTAATACAGGTTGATTTTGGTCTCTTCACAGGCCTCTGCAGTGAGCCGCCTCCTGCCCAATCACAGGTCAGTCATACTGCTGGTCCCAGTTCAGCAGAACTACCAAAACAACCAACTGCCGCTCCACAGCTGGACCAGCCCGCTCCTGCCACGGTCCCAGTACAACTCACCCAGTCCTCCCAGTCCAGATTCTACAGTGTGTTGTTGAAGTCTGGAGCTGTTTGTCTGCCCGGTGAGAAAACACAAACATAATGTATAAACCAGGCCTCAGACAGACTCAGATTAAAACTTAGATTAAACTAAGCCGAGGGCAGACAGAAGCTCCACTCTGAGGTCTGAAAGATTTATAAAGATGTGTAAACTCAGAGCTCAATTTATGAGCTCTCCTCAGCTGATGAAGACCAGTTCACCAGCTGGAATAAAGACTGAACTTTAGAGTTTAAGTTGGGCCACGGTGAATTTTGTGTTGGTAGTAGCTTTAATTCATTAATTCGGCCTCACAAAATGCAGAAACATGTCGGTTGTGTTAGTGCAGTGTGACTGTCGGTGTTTCTGTTTGAAACTTGTTCAGCTGTGAATGAAGTTGGTTTGTCTTCCTGCAGGAACCAGAGACAAAGGTGGACGAGCTCTGCTGACTGTCTCCACCAGGAGCCCCGTGTGGTGGAATCCAGACTGTGACAGTGCCGAGGTGCTCCGCCTCCTGCTCTACTACACATCCACCCTGAGGTATGAACCTGCCCCTCTCTCACTTCTCTCACTCCGGTCACTTTGCTCTCCACTCTCTGACATCACTTCCTTTGTGCAACAGGAAGGAGGTGCTAGAGTCGGGGCTGATGGTGCTGGTGGACGCCCGTGGAGCTGCTCCGTCCCCCGCCCTGTTCTCCGCCCTCAGGTCACTGCAGGTGAGTCTGATCTGATTGATCTACCTAGGAACAAGAACTCACCAGACTGGAGGAGAAGCCCTGAGGAGGGTCACATGAAAGCTGAAGTTTTTACTTTCTCATCAAATCAGCTGTTAAAACAGGAAACTGATTATTGAACCTCATTGTATCCTCTCTTCTGGCCTCTTCTGTGATACATTTAAGTGGTCTGAACATCCTTGATGTTTGTGGCGACCTTCAGGAAGGAGGGGGGTGGTCTCTGTGTGCAGTCAAACAGCCCAAAAAAAACCCAAATACAAACTGAACTGTGGTAAATTCTGATCATTTTAGTATAGCTCACAATCTTTATTTATAGAACTTTTTTAAATATATAAATCTACATTCTTGATAACTTGATGAGAATCAGATTTTCTCACAGCAGGATGTTGTTCAGAGTTCAGCTGTGGGTTTAACAACCTGTCACTGAAGGTTAAAAACATACTTATAATTAACATTTACACGATTTGTGTCTTGGTCAGTTTTGTTGATGGTTTTCATGAACAGTTTGATGGTGCATTGCTATGAATTGTTGGACAGGATTATCTCCTCTCCTTTCATCAAGGGTGGTTCAGTGTGTTCACTGCCAAAGGAGGTAATAAAGGAAACACTGAAACACCTTTCCTTCATATTTAGAGAATTCAGCCAGCTGATTATGGCTGCCACGCACATAGTGCACTTCACTTCATTAGGCGCCTTCCTAAGCAAATTTGAGTGATTGAATGCACACCATGTCTGCAGACCCTGTGCTCTGATTGGTCACTGACCAGCAGAGGGCATTGGTTACAAAGAGCAGCAGCATCTCTTATGAAATCTGTCATTCATGATTAGAAACAACTCTACACACACTGTCCATACAAGCTCTGTGGCAGCTTTGTATAGTGCCAGTCAGCTGGTTTCATTCAAATTTAACTGACACACTGAACTCAGAGAGGTCAGAGGTCATGGGTATAAGCCATCACTACCCACAGTCAATGTCTAACTGCGCTGTTAGTAAATAGCAGTGCTCAGTGGCTCACAGGGCTGTTCTGTTTTCTGCTATTAGAATTTATTAGGATTTAACTTTGAATCATGAAAGCAGAAATTCTGAAAAGCTAAACCCCCTGTTTTCTAAAGTATTTTATTTTTATTTTTGTTCAGTTCTTTAGCGTGTTTTCTCTAAAAGTGTGTTTGATGGTTTCTTGTTGCTATTCAGTCTAATTCAATTCAATTCAGTTTTATTTATATAGCGCCAATTCACAACAATAGTCGCTTCAAGGCGCTTTATATATTAGGGTAAAGACCCTACAATATTAGACAGACGACCCCATATGAGCAAGCACTTGGCAACAGTGGGAAGGAAAAACTCCCTTTTAACAGGAAGAAACCTCCAGCAGAACCAGGCTCAGGGAGGGGCAGCCATCTGCTGCGACCGGTTGGGGATGAGGGGAAACAGAAGAGAGCAGAGGGAGACAGGACAAAAGACACACTATGGGAGAGAGACAGAGTTAATAATAACTAATGATTAAATACAAGTGGTGTATAAACATATGGAGAGTGAAAGGAAGTGAGGAAGAGGAAGTGCTCAGTGCATCATGGGAAGCCCCCAGCAGCCTAGGCCTATTGCAGCTTAACTAAGGGATGATTCAGGGTCACCTGATCCACCCTAACTATAAAAACTATAACTATAAAAGCAAATATGTTCAGGTATTTGGCGTTAGCAAATACATCTTAATGATGATGGACTCTGCCTCATTTCTTGCCTGAGGTGTTCAAATCCAAACCTCATTTGGAAAGAAGCTCACTCTGATTTATTTATTTATTTATTCATTCATTCATTCAGGTTTTTAAAAATCCACACTGAAGGTGTTGAATGTGTGTAGAGGGTTTGCTCTGGACTTTCTGCACTCTTGATGTGTATGTTTGTGTGTGTGTGCAGGAGGACACACCGGGCTCCATCCATGCTGTTTTAATCCTGGCTAACAAGGACTCATCTCTGCGTGTGGACAAACCTGCAGCTATACAGGTAACACCTGACACCTGATCGCACAGCTGCTCACAAACACACACGTTACCTTGCGTGAGAGGGTATTTTTAAAAATGTTTGTTTTTGTTGTGCAGGTGGAGGTGCTGAGCTCTCTGAAGTCGGTTCAGAAACACGTGGAGCTCCGACAGCTTCCTGTGGAGTTTGGAGGATCCTTCAGCTTCAGTCAGAGCAGCTGGATCATCTTCCAATCAGTCAGTATATAATACACACACACGCACACACACATTACCCTTGTCTCTGTATTCAGGTGCAAGTAATCATTATGTTTTTTACATTAATCCTTAAATATGTAGGTGTTTTGGTCTCCAAATTCCAGAGGAACCAACATATGAGAAGCCACAGCACTGCTGCTGTTTGGAGATCGTTTAATAATACAAGAAGTAATTAAATACAACAACAAATAAAAAGCAGAACAAAAGTAGCTGAACTAACTGAGCAGAATACTCAACTATACTAATGTCAATAAACTAAACTAAAGAAACCAAATTAGGACTGCAGAGAAAAACTGAAGACAAAGGAGAAAGCGAGCCGCTCTGCCACCTCTGGGTTTACGTTGGCACGCCATCTTCCATAACAGCCAAATACAACTGTGGAGGAAAGAGGGAGAGCAGGTTAATAGTAAGATCAAAAGAAACACTAAGACAGGCATGTAACAGTAGGGCAGACCTAGGAATATCTGCACAACCACACAGTAAAATTATGTTAGTAAGAAGAACGTCAAACCTTTAAGAAGTGTTTCGATTATTTCTAGACATCAGAAAACTCTGTTTCACCTGGATGAGTATGAGTCAGGTCAGACTCATATTTCATGTTTCTACTGATGTATGTTGCACAAAACCGCTGCAGCTTCTCACAGTGACACAGACAAACCCAAATCAGTCAGCACAGTAATCCCTGCTCGTTGTTGTTACGTAAAGCAGATGAGGTGTCTCTCGTGGGAGTTTTTCAGCTGAAGCGGTTCTGATGTGGACTAACGGAAGACTTTCAGAGCTTCCATAAGCTTCTGTAAGTCATGACTCCTGTTTCCTTTCTGCAGCTGAAACACTTTGGAGAGTTGCATGCTTCATTTAAAATAATCAGATAGGTTGCTCCACATTCTTGGGTTGCTAATGACTTGAGGTTTCCATTGTAGGGTCACAATGGAAGGTTTTAATCATCTTCCAGCTGCTGTGTATTTAAAGCTTTTCCTTCTGCCAACAAGTGCAGCCTGGTGCAGCTTTAGAAACAACTCAAGTGATGGAAACGTGTGTTTGTCCCTCAGAGATTGGAGCAGCTGACCCGTCGGTGTGAAGACGTCATCAGTCTGCTGCAGAAAAACATCAACACCCTGCAGTCCACACCTTTACCAGCCACTGCTGAGGTAAAAACTGGCACGGGGTAGAAAGAAAAGGTGCTGGGGTGGATATTAAACATCAGAGTAAACTCTAAACCAATAAGTCCTAAAGATAAGCTCTCTAAGGGAAGTTTTATTCTGTCTGTTTTTGCGTTTGGTTCAGGAACCAAAAACAGATTTGGTAGTAATGTAGCAACACTTAGGGCGAGGTTTTAGTCTTTAGGAGACGTAATGCAACGTTGAACTGTCTGAACCATCCTCTCCACGTAAAGTCAGAGCTACGGTCATCGTTTTAGGACATCTGTTTGGAGGACTGAAAGACTCGATGTCTCTCTCATTCTGAGTGCTTTGGATATGATTAATGGCAAATGGCACTCTGACTCTATTTCTGGTACTACTGTAGCACTTTTTCATACTTGGGATGAATTTTTTTTTTCATTTTCTGTGTTAATGGTTTTTGTTTTTGTTTTGTTGTTTTGGCTGAAAAATAAATTCCCTCTAGTGGGATACTAAAGATAATCTTCAAGCTTTAAATCATTCCTCCACATTTTAAAACCAGTGGATTCACACACACTGGGCTTAATGTGAAACTATATATTTTCTGGAAATTGGGTCTAAAAGGTTGGGCTCATCGAAATGAGTATGTGTTGAAAACGTGGACAGTTTTTGCATGAGACTATTGATCCCTTTATCTATGTAATACAGCGTAGATTTGTGTTCTGGTCTCACTGTTGAGTTAACTTAATTGTCTCCAGTTTCTCACCACTGCTCTAAAATTTACATATTCACTTATGGCCTATTTATCTGAATTATTTTGATGTAGGTTGTCCAGCTTTGGGAGATATGAGCTGTAGAGATGTCTACCTTCTCTTGAATATAGTGGAAATAATCAGCACTCACAGCTCAAGAAAGTAGTTCTAACATGAATCATTTCAGGGTTCTTTTGATTAACTGGGTTGCGATTTCAGGAAAGAGATTTGTTGTTTTTTAAATATATTTTTTGGCACTTTGAGCACTACAAGGCAACTGTGTGGAAAGTCAGCGAACATGACCTGAACCAGAACCCTCAGTTTGCATCGTCTGGTCCCAGTTCTCCCATGAAGGTTCAAATGCCAGCTCAAACCTCTTTCTCTTTCCCAGGATGCAGAGCTGCTGCTGTCACGTTACGAGGCGGTGATGTGCAGCATCCTCGCAGATAGCCGATTGGTCCAGCTGCAACAGGAGGGCGGTGCCTCCCTGTCGTGGCTGCGCAGGGAGGAGAGCAGTGTCGGCGTGGCGGTGGACCAGCGAGCGGCGGTGGAGACGGTGTCGGCTCTGTACGAGCAGGTGGACGAACTGCTCCACCGCCTGGTGAGACTGTCCAACTCCAAAACACAGGAGCTGAACTTCATCATGGACTTCAGGAACCTGGAGCAGGGCTTCAGCGAGGTCAGTCTGAGCACGCTCAGTACGCACAAAGTCACTGTTTGTGCTGATATTCACATCAGTGTTGTGTTAATGTGATGAGTAGACTTCACATTGAACCACAACGCTCAGAGACAAACACAGTTTGGACAACAGAGATTTTCTACCTGTGAGACCCTTCACTCCCTCCTTTGTTTCCTCAGTTACTCTCTAGGCCTGTTTAAGTGTAGACAGCAGCTCCCTGGTGGGCCATGCAGGCACTGCAGGTGGGCCACAAGAAGTCATTTACAATAAATACAATAAATACAAAAAAACCAAACATAATTTTCAATTGTTTCCTTTAGTTTTAAACCTCCATCAAATACTTGTATAGCCATGAGATTTAAAAATTACATGTTATTCTTCATTTTTAACCCGAACTCGTCTTATATCTTTTCAGTAAGAGGAAAGAACTGAAGCAGAGCACTGGCTGTCAGATGGACAAAGTAAAGCTGTTAATGGAGAATCAGCCTTAACAAGCAGTTTAAGGTTTTTATGTTTGGGTGGACTGAAGTTTGGGAATATCTGCTCTAAGCTGTAGGCAATAGAATAATCATCTGATAATATCCGATCAGTATTAGATCAATATCAATAAATGTCAACAGAAAAACATCAAATAAATGTTTAGAGTTAAAGTAGAAAGAGTTTGTCTTCTGATGCTTTGACAGGATGAAACTGCTGAATGTCTCAAACACCTCTCTCCCTGAACACACTCACAAATTAATGACTATGAGACTGAATAAATATTAGTTCATGTATTGTTTCATCATTTTATTAATAAATTATTAATTCAGTTTAAAGTAGATTGATATATGAGCTATCTGCTGCTTGTCTGCATGTGTGTATGAGTTGTCAGACATTGGGCCCCCAGGCACAGACAAGCTGAAAGAGCCCCCATCACATCTATGTAGGGCACCCAGACTGCATTGATTGTTTTTCTTTTTTCTTTTCTTGGCCTTATTGTTTGTTTTCTGTCATTCTTCGACTGGTGTAACCATGAAGAAACCATGAAAAATTGTATTCTTTTTGGTTTTAAAAAAGGTTTTCAGTCTTAAATTAAATTTCTTGAACAGTAGAAAACCCTGTGCAGAGGATGCATTTTTAAATCTTCACCACAGTAAGTAACTGTCATTTAAATAGAACTTGTCCAGAACACAACAGCTGAACAAACTCCGCTTCGTGCTCTTATCTACTCTTTGGAAATTTTGCTACTCTAGCTCCCACATTTCACTCTCCTTTGGTGCTGCTTTCTGCAGCCCTTCAGGTGGCATCACAAGGATGAGCTAGTGTTTCTCAGAAAGTCCTGAACATGTGGAGCAGTTCTGAGGTCTCTGACAGTCTGATGGCTGCAAGTTTGAAGATAGAACCGTATGACTGGATGTTAAATTAAGTTCTGTGCCAGTACAGGGACGCAGGGTGGGAGGTTCGATCCTCTCCTCCTCTGGTCCTCATGTTGTTGATGTCTGTTAATGTAGGAAAGCAGTCCATATACCATTCACTTTACAGTGTGTATTCATACCTCTGTGTGTGTGTGTGTGTGTGTGTGTGTGTGTGTGTGTCTTTTTGTCTGTCAGGTGAAGACGTGGCTGCAGGAGGTCGGTGAAGTTCGTCTGAAGAATCTGGAAGAACCCGAAGATTCTCTGGAGCTTCTGAATCAAAAACAGCAGGACTTCAAGGACTTCTACACAACGGCATACGTACGACGGACACACACTCACTGGTTCCAATTTTCAAACATTTCTTTTAGGCTTCGTCCCATACTGAGGACCAGTCCTCACAGTTGAGGATGAGTGCTGTTTCTTCTTCTCTGTGTGCAGGACCAATGTAAACGAGGCGAGGCGTTGCTGTCTCGTCTGGAGCGCTGGGACGATGTGCCGTCTTCTGACCTCCACATCTACGAGGACAAAGTTCACGCGTTCTGGGCTCAGCTGCAGGATTTCACTCAGAGGGTCAGCAGCACCGGGCAGAACATTGAGCGGGCAGTCCGACTCTACCGCTTCTTAGACCAGGTACGGTCACTGTGAACAAACCAGAGGCTGAAACTGTAGCTCATCAGCATATGGGTTTTAATGGGAGCTTGATCCTCTCTTACTAAAGGCTTTAATATCCAGTGTTTCCCACATAGACTCTAGTTTGTGAACTTCACAACCACGCCCCTGCCACAAAAAGACTCTATTTTAGTTTTTCAGTACAATATCTACAGCTTCCAGAGGTACCAGGTTAGTTAAAAAACTGAATTTCAGCGTCATGAAAACCACTTATTGTTGATTCTGTTTTTAGTTCCTGTTTCTCTTTGATTTTTCATGTTTCTGTTCAACGTCTCTCAGCTTAAATTGTGTTCTGATCTGAGGAGGCTGTTGACTCTGAAATCTGTCTGAGCAGCTTCGAATCCATCTTCGTAAATCTAATTTTAGCTGCATGTAAAATAGTTTAATGTGCATCAGAGCAGCTGGTTTGTCGTGTCTGTCCTCCTCCTCCTCCTCATCCTCTTCATATCGTCTCCCTGCAGTGAAACTGACAGCTTGTATTGAGGCCAGGACGATGAAGAGGGGGGAGAGAGTGTCAATATTGCTTTGTGTACTGGACTCTTTGTAAAGGGGTGTGAGGGGAGGGCGATGGTCTTTGTCCACATGACTGTCTGTCTCATAGGAGGGTTGTTTGTGTGTATTTTATTTGATACTGTTGATATTGTTTAACTTCAGCGATGAAACAGTTGAAGTTGATGCTGTCCCTGAGACCTCACTGGCCTTCATACATCCTATGAAAACAAAGCTGGCAGTAATCAGTCATAAAAAATTCCAAAAAGAAAACAGAATATTTGTAAATGTGCCGTTTTCTCATTTATAATCAAAAATCTTTTTCTCTGATCTCATCCACCACCAAAGTTTATTAGACCGTTTCAGAGTGGCGTGGTCTGAACTCCAGCGGTCTCTTTCAGATTAAATACGTCAGACCATTTACGGTGAAAAAAAAGTGCTTCAGCGTTGATTTGAGAATAGAAGAAGTCTAAACAGGAAATAAAGCAATCACAGTTTAAAAAAAAAAAAAAAAAGGTTTTCTGCAGAACATCTCACCTTACTCACTGCAGTCTCCATCTGTGCTATCTGGGAATCTGCTCGATTTATCATTGAAATGCACGTGGAGACTGACCTGTTCACACATGGTGCATGACATGCCAAAATGATACTAAAGCACAAAGTGTGCCAGTAGTTGTTTTTTTCGTCATAGTCTTCTTTAGAATTGTGTTATTTTGCATGGAGAATTTCTGCACGACACACAACCACAGAGTGTGTGTGTGCGCTGAAGTTTCCACTCTGATACACTGAGCTGCCAATATTGACTTGACCTCACACACACACACACACTCTCATGTGTATGTTTCATTCCTGCGAGTGTGTGTGTGTGTGTGTGTGCAGTCCAGGTATCACTCCAGTGCCAAGTTTTCCCTCCATCCCCCTTTCATTCCTTTCACCACAAAGTCTTTGTCGCCTTGGTGACGCCCCCCCCCTCCTGGGACCGCCCATCTGCCATTCAGCCCATTGATGAGGTGGGTGGGGGGGTCACTGTGTGTGTGTGTGTGTGTGTGTGTGTGTGTGTGGTCAGGATGCCGCTGTCTGCTCGCTTCATTCAGGCTTCAGAGCTTCAGCTGAACACACCGAGGTACGATACACACCTCTTCTTTTTTTTTTTTTGTTTTTACACAAACACACGCAGAGCTGAGGTTTGTTGGGAGAAGTTTTATCAGAGTGTGTGTGTGTGCACTGGGTGTCTGTGTGCGGGGCAGCTGTTTGATGTTAACTTGGCGTCAGTTTGACTGCAGAGTGATCTTTGATTTGGAAGCTGCTCTCTCTGCTTGTTGCTCACTCTCCCTCTCTTTCTGAGTGTGTGTGTGTGTGAGAGAGAGTGTGTGTTTTTTGTTGCTTTACCTGCATCAGATAGTTTTAAAGTAAAATATCTGAAGCAGCTGTCAGATCGTGTCGTTTCTTGATCTGATGTTAGAAGCCTTCACACTGTCATTCTGCCACATTTCCCTGATCCTGTATGTTGTCATGCTGCAGCTCTGTGATGTTTCCACTCCTGTTTTTCATGTTCATTTTAAAGTTTTTTGCATGTCACTTTACACCAACCTCAGATTACACCAAATTTTTGTTTGTTATGATGGTTGCTGTGTCAGATGTGATGATTATAGAGCCATCAAATTTTGCCTTTTCATGAATCAGACACCGACAGTCGCGTTTGTCTTTTAAGACACGATTGATGTTATCGGGAAGGAGACTCCAGCTAGCAAGATACAGGAAAAGAAATTAATACTTGGCTGTCTTGTGCATTTCACAGTAGTCACACCGGCAACATCATTCCTTTTTCCTTTTTCCGTTTTGTCTTGTCGACATTGTTCACAGCTGAGTGGAAGGAAAATACTCAACAGCTGGCAGAGCGCTCTGTGCTCATAGGTACATGATAAATGAATGACTGTTACTTAAACGGCACTTTCCTACTTTGATTTAGCAGTCGAAGCACTTTCAGACTACGAGCTATTTTTACCCACTATACATACATTTATACAGCGTTTTTATTCTGTGCCTTTAAATGCTTCCTACTGTACCTGCTGTGCACATTTAATTTCTAGGAGCCGGAGATCAAGCCGTATCCTTCCAGTTAGTAGACAACGTGCTCTACCACAGCCTCACAGAGGTGACTGAACAGTCATGGAAGACAAAAAAAAAAATTCTAACACTAGTTTTTCTGTCAGGACGTTGTGAGGCATCACAAATGTAAATGTAAAACCACCATTCGGTTCATACATTGTTTTTTCTTTAGAGGGGATGAAAAGAAAATATTTTTACCACAGGCCTGATCACTTAATCATGATTAGATCATGGGTAGAAAATAAACTCTGTTATTGTGATGCATTTCCAGTTCATTTGTTACCTGAAAGATCTTTAAAAATTACAGCTTTTAGCAGAGCAGCACACTTTAGCTAGGTGTTAACAGCTCCGCATGGGTCTCGTTTTCAGAATTGTAACGGTTAATCAAGATAATATGATCCACTGCTGAGCATGACACCCATTTTCATCTGACACTGACACTCTACGTGATCCGGATCTGACCCTAGTCATGCTGATATCGTGGAGGTTAAACCCACCATAACTCAAATATCACCAAACTTTAGCCTGACAGACTCAGAAGCTTTCAGTTAAAGAATGTTTGGAGTAATTGCATTAAAAAGTTTAATAAAAGCACTGGCAGTAAATGGTGGACTTGTGTCAGCTCATGTATTTTTATACCAACCATTCAAACACAGTATTGAGTTCATTCTGAAACTTCTCGTCGGTACCTCCTGTGATCCAAACTGTCGACGCCTCCTAAAACAGGAAACTCTCGAGCTTCAAATTCCATCCAGCACGTTTTGGCAGAGCACCAGTTGCTGTCTGTCAGCTACAGCATGCTAGTAGATGCTTTTTTAACATATGATTTTATATTTCAAGGAAAGAGATCAAAGTTTCTTCTTATGGACGGGATGCAGCATCTTGTGCATGACGGTCAGACAATTTTCTGTTTTTATTTGTTTTATACACTTCATAAGCTTTCTCTGTTGCACTGAAAATGAGTGAATTTATGTGAAGGTTTGTCACAATTAGTGTCTGAATTCTTGAGTTTTGTGAGCTCACAGTGACCTTTGACCCTAAGACCTTTGACATTATCTCTTCATCATTGAGTCCAAGTTAACATTTGTGCCAAATTTAAATATCTTGAGAATGGGACAAATGAACACCTGAAAATGTAACATCTCTGGCCGCAGTTACCTCTGACAGAGGCATGAAAACAGCTGATACTGAAGGAGGACAGTCTGTCTTTGTTTTTCTCATTTTATATGAAGACTGCAGAATAAAAACACAGAATACAGCAACAGGGCAAACTGTGAAAAACCAAAGACTTCCTGCAGCTTCTTCACATCAACAAGAGTCTGAAGACAACGCTCTCCTCCAAGAACCACAGAGAACCACTGAACTGTTTGAAGTAGCTCCACCGCTGCTCCTCTGAAGGAGGAGGAAAGGAGCCCTGCCCCCTCCTCCTTTTATCTGGTTTTGGAGGGTTTTGGCCTCCTCCGCCCTCCCTCTGTCTTCCCTCCTCCTCTTTGGTTGACTGGCTCCAGGCCTGGAGTCCTGCAGGGCCACTGTCCCCAAAACCAGAGCCTGTTTGCTCCTACTCACTCCTCCTCCTCCTGCTCCTCCTGCCTCTGCAGCACCATAACAACCACGTTATTCTAATTAGAGCCCTCCTCCTCTTCTCTACTCCACGTTTTCACTCCCTCTCTTGTTTGGAAACATCCAGAGTAGAGCTGAAACAGTCTGCTGAATAATCAATTTATTGATCGACAGAATATAATCAGCATCTGTTCTGATGATTGATTGTTGGAGGCCTGAAAATGGACAGATTAAAAACAATTGTCACCAGATTAGTGCAGTGGAAATAGTCCGATAACACTGGATCCAAAGTTTCCTTTCTGGAAAACAGACACTTCAGTCTTTTTTTTCTAAATCTGTCCAAAAAAATCTTCTTTTTTTCCCCCCCAGGAATTTATTTATTTTAAAGAACAATGCCCAAAGATGAAACCAGAAGAAACACTGGAACAAAAAGAAACTGAGAAACAGTCTCCCCCTTATATTCCACACAATGTAAATTCTCAAAGAAAAAACAAACACAGCAAACAGTTAAAAAAATAACAGAAAACAAAACAGACTGCATACGTCATCTGGTCTGGGAATGTTCAAGATCCCCAAGGAGGAACTGGAAAATGGTGCTGGGGAGACATCTGAATACCCCGAGATTGCTGCTACCACAACTCAACCTCAAGAAGAGAAAGATGATGGATGGATAGTCAGTCCTGCACTCAGAGCGGTAACATACATCTGTTCAATCTGAAGCGATGACACAACACATGAAACTAAACTGTAGCAGATCTGATTTATCCTAAGTAGTTTTTAAGTTATATACATACAGCTCCGGAAAAAATTATTTAGAAGTTAAATTAGAAGTTATTTAGAAAACTTGCTGCCTTCTGCTCTGACAATGTTCCCCAACTCTGAGGATTGGTTTTTCCAGCAGGACAATGCTCCATGCCACACAGCTAGGTCAATCAAGGTGTGGATGAAGGACCACCAGATCAAGACCTTGTCATGGCCAGCCCAATCTCCAGACCTGAACCCCATTGGAAACCTCTGGAATGTGATCAAGAGGAAGATGGATGGTCACAAGCCATCAAACAAAGCTGAGCTGCTTGAATTCTTGCACCAGGAATGGCATAAAGTCACCCAACAGCAATGTGAAAGACTGGTGGAGAGCATGCCAAGGCGCATGAAAGCTGTGATTGCAAATCAGGGTTATTCCACCAAATATTGATTTCTGAACACTTCCTAAGTTAAAACATTAGTAATGTGTTGTTTAAAAATGAATATGAACTTGGGTTTTTTTTGCATTATTTGAGGTCTGAAAACACTGGACCTTTTTTGTTATTTTGACCATTTTTTCATTTTCTGCAAATA
>VUQI01026054.1:4387-15454 GCA_015106735.1 Paratilapia polleni | reverse complement strand
TACTAAATATTCCACAGACAACTGTTAGTGGTATTATAACAAAGTGGAAGCAATTGGGAACGACAGCAACTCAGCCACAAAGTGGTAGGCCACGTAAAATCAGAGTGGGGTCAGCGGATGCTGAGGCGCATAGTGCACAGAGGTCACCAACTTTCTGCAGAGTCAATAGCTACAGACCTCCAAACTTCATGTGGCCTTCAGATTAGCTCAAGAACAGTGCATAGAGAGCTTCATGGAATGGGTTTCCGTGGCTGAGCAGCTGCATCCAAGCCTTACATCACCAAGTACAATGCAAATCGTCAGATGCAGTGGTGTAAAGCACGCCGCCACTGGACTCTAGAGCAGTGGAGACGTGTTCTCTGGAGTGATGAATCACGCTTCTCCATCTGGCAATCCGATGGACGAGTCTGTGTTCGGCAGTTGCCAGGAGAACGGTACTTGTCTGACTGCATTGTGCCAAGTGTTAAGTTTGGTGGAGGCGGTGTGGGGTTGTTTTTCAGGAGTTGGACTCGGCCCCTTAGTTCCAGTGAAAGGAACTCTTAATGCTTAATCCAAGACATTTTGGACAATTTCATGCTCCCAACTTTGTGGGAACAGTTTGGGGATGGCCCCTTCCTGTTCCAACATGACTGCGCACCAGTGCACAAAGCAAGGTCCATAAAGACATGGATGAGCAAGTTTGGTGTGGAAGAAGTCCTGACCTCAAACCGACAGAACACCTTTGGGGTGAATTAGAGTGGAGACTGCGAGTCAGGCCTTCTCATCCAACATCAGTGTCTGACCTCACCAATGCGCTTCTGGAAGAATGGTCAAAAATTCCCATAAACACACTCCTAAACCTTGTGGAAAGCCTTCCCAGAAGAGTTGAAGCTGTTATAGCTGCAAAAGGTGGGATGACATCATATTAAACCCTATGGATTAAGAATGGGATGTCACTAAAGTTTATATGCGTGTGAAGGCAGGCGAGCGAATACTTTTGGCAATATGGTGTATATCTGAGGCTCATTGGCCCATCACTGAATATCACAGATCAATGGGTGCTATTCCAGTTAGCTGCCTTATCAATATTATTTTCCAATCAAGCGACAGAAGTAGATCTGTTCTAATTATAACTGTGTATTCCACTGAAGTGATGTATTTCTTTAGATGCATGCTTATGCAAATTTTAGCTCTAGCCACTAATAATCTATGTCTCTCATATAGCCTAGATGCCACCAGGGGAAGCTAAATTTTGCTGGTCTCTGAATGCTGTTATCCTCCTAAGAGACCCTCTCACGATCTGCGAACCAAGCTCCAAAGGATCTTCTTTGAATGGTGGTGCCATTTTCCAAGAGAAATGACTGATCAATGCTGTCACATCCCTGTGCTTGTGGGACCGCATTTGTGAATGCAAAGAAGTAATGTGCCCTCGCGAGGATGCTCATATGCACTTTTCTGTGTTTTCATGTGCACAGTATTGTACCCTGCCTGTCAAAAACGAAGCTCGTTACGAAGGATGAAGTTATCCATTAAAATGCAATAACTGACTAAGCCTAGTCAGCCTGCTTTATAAAGATATACAGGTTACTTCCTGAAAGGACTTATTAGAGGTTTGATTGGTACTAACAAGAAAAATAAAATTTGTTACTAACAGATTTCCATTTGGAAACAATCTACAAATCTCTCTGTGCTTGAGGACATTACATCCCTTGAATTACACCACTTATCTCCTAGCTCTGCAGGTTAGCTCTATCCTCCAAAAGAGACCCATGGTTTCTTAAAAGTATCACAAAAAAAGAAATTTGTGACAGTCTGTCCAATATATATACTGTGATATACTGAAACATTGATGCTAGTGAAACTTGAGCCTATTAGGGGGCAAAAAAAAAAACTTTGTGTAGGTTTGCCTCCAGTCAGTGATCGGTAAATGACACATCCAGTGGGAGTGAAAAGGATCTCTGGTGCACAGTGCAGACTCTTCCAGTGAAGCAGTGATGTTTGCAGAAAAAGACATGCTACTCCTAGAATCTAAACCACAGCAGGTAACAAGCGGTCATTTGCCCATTTGTGGGAAATTTCACTTTGCATCACACTTATGTTCTCCAATCTTTTCTTAAGTTGTATCTAGACCAGTACATTGTAGACTTACATATCAGTTACTGTAAGAACAGAAAAATAAAACATCTACTTGCCACAGCTGTCATGCTAATCTCGTACTACTGCTATGTCTATTTTAATCGTGCTTTGCATTTAGTCAGTCCACACCAAAAAATTTGTGACAGGGATGCCAACTTTCAGCTACCAGATGGAGGGAGATTCGGGGAAAGTGGCCAAGATAAGTGGTGCGGTTGAGAGAGATAATTTGGAAGTTATAATAGTAATTTGAGTTCACCCGTAAAGTCCCATAACCCACTTTCTTTTACTTTATTTATGATGTACTAAAAACCAAAGAAGCAGTCAATATGTAATGATAGTTTTAGCTATTTATGGTACCATAAATTTTTTCCCCTTGTTGGCTACCTGTTGGCATATATTACTTTAATAATCAGACAGGCAAAATACTGCATAGCTAGGGGAATGCATCCATAAACACAGTAACCTTTTAATGTTGAAAATAGACTCCTACAACCAGCTGGAAGCAACAAAAACAACTCCGGCCCATGGAAACTCACCTTTCCCCTACTGCAGTCACTTTCCCCACAATATAGGTGCAGATGTTCCTTTTGGGAGCAGGTTGGGATATTGCAACTTTGGAGTATTTTCCTGAAACTGTTACAGTGATCCACTAACACCTCCAGTTCTGAAGCAGAAAACTTGTCCTTCTGCAGCCTCTCATTGGCCTGCACTGCTTTACTGTTCAAAAACACATGTATAAAATCTACAGTTATATCATGTTTGTCAGATTCCAAGTAACAAGCTGCATCTGTGTTGTTGTTAGTAGATTACTCACACCCTCATATGTTGTGTTTGTTTGCTACCCCAAGTTAATATGCGGTCCCCTTGGTAGACTGCGTTGGTCATTAATGAAATTTACTGTATCTGGGTTTATAAATAAACACAGTGTTTTGCTTTTCTCCATTAATTTCAGAGGAAATATTTATCCCAGATGTTGAACATTTTGTACATTATTGAAGGGCTAAAAGTCAACAACTAGGGTGCAAATACTTAATACAAATGAATATAAATGTTGACGATTACAAAGGTTTTTTTCATGGCAAATTCTCATCATCTGCTCCTAATTTCAGCGTACGCAAAGTTAATTGCTCACTCGGCTGAACTGATTTTTCCATGACACACATGCAACGAATCAGACTTTACATCATACTGCCATTTTTTACAGCATGAGACGCACAGTTTATCAGCATAATGTGTAATTTTTCAAGCGACTGATTGCCACAGCCATTATACCCATGGTCATTCTCAGGCCTGCATACTGCTGTCAGTTATGAGGTACCCAACTACTGTATAGCTCAGCAATTTGCCATGGAGTGTCATGCTTTCTGAGATTCACTAATTAGTGCAATGAATTCTGCCACCATAGCACACAACTCATTAATGCTGACACAGGCTTCTAATTAGTTAAATGGGGGCACTGAGCCAGCTGATAACTTGAATACTTATTATTTCTGCTTTCTGAGTAACTATGATAACATTTCATTATCTACACAAAACACAACACCTCAGAAATTGTATGTTATCCACACCCTTTTCAGAATAAATGCTATTCTCAATCACCGCTTTCTGCAGTTTATCATTAAATGAGAAACAAGAAGTGCAGCAGTGGCGCTGATCAGATGATGACAATCATCTGCCACAAAGAGATCTCACGAAGAGAATTCCAAGTAATAACTACAGCAGGTAGATGTCAAGACATCAAACACAAAAAAACAAAGCACATCAAATTGATGATTATCTACTTTGACTAAACATCAGCTTATTATCCGATATATACAGCATTCTTCCTCATGTCAGTTAACGTCCTCATTAAACAACCAAACAAATGCTTCTCGCTTTCTCTCTTGATCTATTCTGAAGAACATCTGGGCTTTATCAACTTTTCACTTCAGGCTTCTACATTCCTCCTCTTGGGGATCATAAAGTTAGTAAATTAAAAGAATGAACTAGGCTCCATGAAGATTTACTGTAATGAGCTCCTTCGTCTAAAATATTATTTCTACAAAGTATATGTTTGTTGGATGGCAGGATCAAAAAGGAAAGGTGGACAACAGGGCTGACAATAGTGGTTGTGAAAGTCAACAAGCATTCAGGGCAAAAAAGTGTACCCTTTAATTATAACTTGTTTATTATAACTGTTAACAAATTTTTTAACCTGGCATTATTAATGTTTTACAACTTCACAATTTGGTTTTGGAGGAGAATGGCCAGACTGCTTTGAGCCGATAGGAACGCAACAGTACCTCAAATAACCAATCTTTACAACCAAGGTATGCAGAAGAGCATCTCTGTGCACACAACAATTTGAATCTTGAAGTAGATGGGCTACAGCAGCAGAAGTCAACACCTGGTGCCACTCGTGTCAGCTAAGAACAGGAAACTGAGGCTATAATTTGCACAGGCTCATCAAAAATGGAGAACAGAAGATTGGAAAAACATTGCCTGGTCTGATGAGTCTCAATTTCTGTTTCACATTCAGACAACATAGCATGGATCCATCCCGCCTTGTGTCAACAGTTCAGGATGGTGATGGTGATGGTGATGGTGATGTAATGACATTTTCTTGGCACACTTTGGGCCCCTTAGGACCAATTGAGGACTGTTTAAACACCACAGCCTACTTGAGTATTGTTGCTGAGCATGTCCATCCCTTTATGACCACAGCGTACCCATCTTCTGATGGCTGCTTCCAGCAGCATAATACGCCATGTCACAAAGCTGAAATCACTGTGCTCAAACAGCCTCCACAGTCACCAGATCTCAATCCAATAGACCATCTTTGTGATGTGGTATAATGAGATTCACATCATGGATGTGCAGCCAACAAATCTGTGGCAACTGCATGAGGCTATCATGTGAATATGAACCAAAATCTCTGAGGAATGTTTCCAGCACCTTGTTGAATTTGTGCCATGAAGAATTAAGGCAGTTCTGAAGGCAAAAGGGGGTCCAGCCCGATACTAGCAAGGGTTAGGTTGAAACTCTACAATTTACACAATTGCATAGAAATAATTGTATCTCTTACTGTGATTACTCACCAAATTGCAGTGAAAGATGGATGCTTATAAAAAATTAAGAAATATCTTTAAAATTACACTTAGGTAATAAACAGTTGTTTTGATATTCTGTCCAGCCCTACTGCTAAGACAAGTACAAGGACTTCAGGCACTGGGTAAGCACATGGGTTTGAAGGCAGGCAATGAATTGTGTCATCCTCTGTTCTATAATAACTGGACAACCCATCCATTTCATTGTTGCCTCTCTACAGATCTCTGACAGGGTTGGTATCATCTGATTCACTGGTGGAAAAAAAAAAAAGAAAGAAAAAAATGTCAACCTCTGAAACAAGTCTGAGTTAACAAGACAAAAAGTTATGCTCCAAGCATCTTCAAGAAAAAAAAAAAGTAAGAAAAGAAAGGAAGCCCATGGTACTGAGATCCATCTCTGCAGCTCCCTCTTAAACTTCTGCATCTAATTGTGAAGCAGAGCACACAGCTGTGACACTGCAGTTGGATACAGATTTTTTAATCTCTTCTTTTATATGATATCGTCATGTAATCTCCATCTAGCTACCCAGAGAGCAGGCAAAGAGGCAGGAAATGAAATCAATGCTGTGTCTCTCCACTGGGTGTTACTTCATTAGTATGGGCACTACAGATGTAGCAGTAAATCTGATTTATGAAAGGGTGACAACAAAAGAAGCCACAGATGAAGGGGTCCATACTAGATGATAGGGACACCCAGTGTTCTGTGTTTCTCCACAGCTTTTTAACAGTGTTAAACACGGAGAGATGAACGATTTCCTAACATATAACATACTTCCCCCGCAGCTGCAAATTGGCATTAATATTCAGAGTAATGATGTATAAAATACAATCAGAGGTGAATATATAAGCATGTTAGTAACTTTCATGATGAAAATGAAGCAAATAAAAACTATTTCATGTGAGCAGAAAAGGCAGGTATTATGTAAGTATGACTTCCAAATAACGATGATCAGAAAGTTTCATAATGCTAGCTTGCATTGTGGATGTTGGTGACAATCCTTTATGTCCGCCAGAGTAGTCAAGTAAACCACATTTAATTAGGTTCACTGTTGATCTTCACAATATCCTTAAGAACATTTAATGATGTTGGGCGTTAGCACATTCCTCTTCTTGGTACATGGAAAGGTCTATTATCCTAAGAGTTTTCCCAAGTTTATTTCAGTTTATATTATCCTCAGAATAACTACAGTATATTGAATATATAAATATATACTGACACATCCTAAAACACAAATTCCTAAGAAATACAATCATACCATCCACCCATCCATTTTCTTCCGCTTATACAATCATACCTTACATCATAAAATCTATTGTAACATATAAAGGGTGGTATCAAGCATAGTTATTAAAATTATTATTTAAATGAGCTTTAGCAAATAGTACAAGAGGTTAGAGAACAAAAGGTTAAGCACCTTTTGGAGTGATCATATCTCTATGGAGATGTTGTAGAGAAAACCATAACAAAAACTACATAAATGCCTGCTCACAGGAGAAGCGCTGTATAGCCTTGATACGACACCCCATCCCCATTTCTGAAAAACTGAGATTCCAGCTGATTAGTTGTGCACTCCCATGGGACTAAGAAGTGTAATTCAATTAGTCCCATGTTTCTGCACCAAAGAGAGGGAGACAGATCTATCTCACTGGATGACACCCAGGATGTGCTGTGCTGGTGTATGCACAGAAAAATTGGCAGCACATCAGGCTGATGGTCTGAATTAGATAGTGTCATTTGCTAAGAGACTGCTAAGAATACCTAAATGTAGGAATATATCTACTGACAACACCAAGAAGTTGCTCCTTAAATGCCCTGAGCGGTCATGAAAAACATTATCAACACAAAGAGGGGCTGAATGAGAAGCGTTTCCAGGCTGAGGCTAACAGAGAGCAAAGTGAGCCGCCTTACATGACAAGCCAGCCACATTCTAAGCAATGCCTCTGAGCTTGTGCCATGAGTCGAAGATGCTGTCTCCCACTGAAGTTGCATACAGATCGCCCTTTCAGAGCACAGCCTCCTCCACTGTCTCTTTGTCCCTCCTCCCTGTGGGGAATTTATAAAGCTTCACAGTGCCTCACTCCATGAGATTCCTGTAATTTATGACAGCCTTTTCCCAGGCACAGAGAAATCAAATCAAACTGTAAATATAGTGCATGTTTCCCAGTATGAGCTCTTCACAGAGACCATAGATCACAAATAAATGCCAGAGATCCTGACAGTCATTAAATAACAGCATCAATAATCCCACATGTGGCAGCAGTACATTTGATTTCGGATTATGAAAAGGGCAGAAAGCATGGCTAATGAATGAGACACACCAGAAACAAACCAGGGGAAATTCAGAATTACCAGAGGTACCGAGCCAAAAATCATCTAATTCAAACAGTTTTTAAAGGGATGATCACCAGTTGTGGTCATTTGAACTAGGATGACCCTTGACCCCAGCCTGGCACAAACACCTGGCTATGTTATATGACACCATATCAGTCAGACCGAAAGGAGAGTGTGTCATCTTGTGGGTATAGCCTCACAAGGGTAGCATGTCCACTGCGGCTGGGCAGCCGCCCTCCATTAGCTGCAGGTCCATCAATCTCTGTGTCTGTGGAAATTGAAGACTCAATGGAGAGGCAGAAGCAAACAGCTGCCATATAGTGGACTGAACAGATGGTAATGGTGGCAAGAAAGTAACACCATATCATTTTAAACATCCACACAGCATCTCAGTTTGGGAAAAGAAAAGATACATGTCTGCAGCCTCAACAAAATACACTTCTCACACTGCCTAATGTACTAATGCGTGACTTTTGCATTACACATTATCGTGCATATATTTGGAACAGCACAATGCAGGCAACTTGTTCACATTTGTCACTTTGAGAAAATGTTTTGATAATTCCTTGGATAAAGTGAGTAGTGCATATAGAGCCATCTAGTATGTAGTTCAGTGAAGCGGTTTGTGTATATTGTTAAATAGTAAATGCATAAAAAGACAGACAATATCAAAGTCTCATCTGTATCATTATGAATTAAGAGGCTTTAACATATTCTCTATATTGCATTTATAGAAGAAAGAAAAAATGAGAATGGAGTTATATTTTTACTGTGTTTGAACATATGTGGGAGAGATAAAATGCTGAGCCATGTGGCCCGCAAGGCATCCTCATATGCTATGGAATTAGGTACTATGTGTCAGCATAGTGTCCTCCATATCAACAGCATCTTTTTCTCCTATTCCACCTGCAATGACAGGAATGTGACAAATGTTGCAGTATTTCATGGGATGGTAGCAAAGCTACTGGGGTGCCAGCGGCACTTCAGCCACTGCATTCAAAACTGAAAATGTTCAAATTCTTCACTGAAGAATGCCCGTAAATTTTAGAAATGCACATCAAGGTACGCTGATGTTAATATACTTATTTTTTTAAATTCAAATGTAACTGTGTGCTTGCATGAGTCTAATGTCCATGATTAACTTTTAACAGGACCAAAATGTCCCTTTATTTCTGGGGCTAAAAATCTTAGTTGAAAACTTACACCAACTGGCACATAGGGCTGCTTTTTTTGCCACAAGAACTGTCCATACAACAAAGCACTTTAACGATAAAGGAATCAAAGCTGCTAAGTCATCACTTTGACTGATAAAGCTGTGGCTTTATCTTATTAATACTGCACACTGTTAGTATCAGTTGAGATATGCTTTCACCAAATGAAAAATCAAATCTTACAGCTCGAGTACTGGGGAAGATATCTGTGAAACCTATTTAAATCACTTTAATATCTCATCTTACATAAAAAACATTCATTCATGTTCTGCATTGAACAGGCAGGGTATCATTGCAACAATCACCACTTGCCTTTAAGACAACATAGCTTAAAGCTATAATTTAAATATAACATTTCGTATATAAATAACATTATTATTCTGCTGAGGAATTGTTTTACCATAATGCACATGTTCAAAGCAGGCATGTTCCCTATGCTCTGTTGACAGATGTATCACAAGCAAATGACTACAGGAAGGAAATTAGAGAGCATAATGGAAAGGAAACAATCAAATAACATACACATGATATGATGGGTTATTTTTGTTGACTGTGCTGACAGCTCCTATAGCATGAAGTCTCTTTCCTTCCCCACCGTGGAGGTCAAATGATGCGAGATGTTAGTTACTTTACTTTACAAGAGATGAACACGTGTTAGCTTATTAGTATAATAGAATCTTAAACTAATTCTGTACAACTACAGACAAATTCATACAAGATCCAGGAGTTGTTCTTCAGAAATAAAGGTTTAATTCCGTTTCTCATCATAAGTTAAACTATTCTAGGATTAGACTAATGTCATTAACAGACCAAGATATATGGAAAAAATAGTAGACTAGAAAAATGCTGAGACACAAGTATTTATTAAAATGTGCTTTATGAGGACAGGACTGCTGACACTGTTACGCAAAATTGGTTACGGTTTTGTCAAACAATGCTTGTTGTGAAGAAAGTCAACATTTATATTCAGCCCTCGTTCTGTTCTGGGAACAACAGTGTACACCCAAACAAGGTTACAGTATGAAACATCAGTATTTTGTATAATTAATACCTGATTTGAATTAAAATATCCTCATTTGCTAAAGATGTTGTATCATTAAGCCCGATACTTATTCCTACAGCAGTCATTTAGGATTTTTGCTGCATTTGGCCTAGTGGATCAGCATAACAACTAAGGTTGTGACAGTACACTTATGAGGTCAGATGAATGCAACTGCTAAGAAAGGAACAGGTGCTATGTGCTGCACTTTTTTTTATTTCCATCCATCCATTTTCTTAACTTAGTGTCCAATCAGGGTCCAACCTGTCTCTACTGATACTGGGTGATGGGCGGGGTATACCCTGGACAGGCTGCCAGTCAGGTCTAACACAGAGGGGTGCTTGAGCTCACATCCACATCCATAGCCAAGAACTACCAATTAAGCCAACTTTGGTTTGTCGAAGGAAGCTGGAAAAAGGCCTCAACGGCAGGTTCACACCCAGAACCTCCTTGCTGTTATGCAAGAGTGTGAGCCCTGTTTTCATTTCATTAAAATTTTACAGATTTTTTTTTTTGGGGGGGGGGTTTTGTGACCTACAGTGGAGACATTGGTACAGACACTTACAATAACAATATAACTGTCACAAATTTATTAAACTATTTCCAATTTATACATCTCAAAGATATGGAGAAGCCTATGCATTCATGTTTTTTTGTTTCATATTTCTGTACTCTGGTTAATGCAAACCCCATCTGTGTTGTTTAACTATCTTTTGGTCCCCACCATCTTCTCATGGTCTACACCAACTCCAAATAACATACTAATAATACTAGAAAAAAGTGTCTTCAACAGCCAAATGCTACAGGAAACATAAAAAAATGCACCTAGAAACTTTTGGGTTTTAATAAAATAGTACTTATGGATGTTACAGGAACAAAAACATCAGTACAAAGGAGCATGTAACATTTTGAGAATGGTACTTTTTGTGTGACTACTAAAGGCCTACATCTTTCTAAAGCACAGTAAGATATAGTGCTTAACAAATTTATTAGACCACCTGTCATAAAAACGAGAAAGTCCATCCAGCATCACGAAGTGCTTTGATGTGGACTCTTTCCTTTTCAGTGAGTTCTCGACGCTTTACCATTTTGAACAGGAGCGAGGAATTTCAAACTGAATTTACGTGTTTATACCCAAATTTGAGCCGGCACACTGGACTTCTCTGAGAATTAATCAAGCATAACATTCAACCACTAAAACAAATTTTTCTGTTCAGGAACTAAAAAACAAAACAAAACAAAAACAAACAAACAAAAAAAAAAAAAAAAAACAGGAAAAAAATT
>VUQI01026053.1:0-16062 GCA_015106735.1 Paratilapia polleni | reverse complement strand
AGCCATCTGTAAAACACGTTGGAGTCTCTGTGATGGTTTGGGGCTGCATTTCAGCCAGTGGCGTTGGAGATCTTGTCAAAACTGATGGAACTATGAATGCAGAAAGGTACCGTCAGATTTTGATCCACCATGCAATACCACAATGGAAAGCATCTGATTGGCAACGGCCTCATTTTTCAGCATGACAATGATCCTAAACATGTTGCCAATGCAGTAAAAGCAAACCTGGATAGAAAAACACACAATGGAACACTATCAGTCATGGACTGGCCTCCCCAGTGCCCGGACCTCAACATTATTGAAGCAGTGTGGGATCATCTTGACAGAGAACAGAACAAAAGGCAGCCAACATCCAAAGAAGAGCTTTGAATGTCCTTCAAGAAGCCTGGAGAATTATTCCTGAAGACTACTTGAAGAAATTACAAGAAAGCTGCCTAAGAGAGTTCAGGCTGTGTTGAAGAATAAAGGTGGTCATACCAAATATTGACTTTCAAGCTTGTTATAATTGTACAAACTCTGCTTTTGACTTATATATTGTATTTCCATGTACGTTTGCATGTTTCAATTAATCACTGCATTTATTTCCCATTTTCCTAGGAAAATATAAAGAAATGAGAGGATGGCTCAAGACTTGCACAATACTGTACTTTTAGAGCTGTGTTCACACGTGCGAACTGTAATTATTACCATAGTTACAGATGTGAATTAATGAATGGGATGTTGGAAAAGGAACTGGATTGGCATTTATGTAACCTTTTTTTTCTACTCTTACCTACCACTCAAAGTGCTTATGACTTCAATTTACCCAAAGCCATATGGTTATATAGTGGCTCATTCAATGCACTTAAAGTGCTTTATCCCTTTTGAATCCACAGTCATGGCCAATTTAGTGTCACCAATTAATTTAACATGAATAATTTTCTTTGTGTGTATCTAACTTACTCATCTTTCAATATAAGCTTTATAACCATACTTTACAGCAGCAAAAACTGTGTCTATTCCTCAGCGGTACTGAAGTCGTACAATTTCAGGTTTGGATCATCAAGGACTCTGTCGTGGCTCTATAAATGTCTTGTGAAGATTTTCAATACCTGAAAATCTTCAAAACAGCCTTCACCTTCTTTAGCACTGCAGTTTTTACTTGCATTATTCGGTGAGCCAGAAACAATATGCCTTCCTTTATGAAACAGCTCAGATCTCTGCATAAGAAATTAAGGTATAAAAAATGGCTTGATTTTAAATTTAATAAACAGTGCTGAACCACAGCCAGGAAAATATGTGGCCATGAGTCAAATTGTTTTCATGTTAGCCACCGAGATGTCTTCCAACAACATGATGATGAGAAGAAAACAACAGAGCATTATAAGAGAAGAACATGCACATGCTATTCATGTTTGAGCCACTGAACAATTAGTATGTTTCATGCAGCTTTATTTGTTGGTAATGTCCACTTTTTACTGATGTGCAACAAATACTCATGTGGTCACCTAGAGTTGCCGCAGTTGATTTATAATGTCAGAGTAAAGAGAAGTAATGAGGTCATTTCTGTTGGAGGGTCTTTTAGGAAATAGAGGGCAATGCTGCCTTCCTCCTGCACTGAGTGATCACCTGCACTCAAAACTGATGCAACGGTGGCAGTGAAAACCATCCTCTGTAATAACCCACAGGTCAGAGTGATAAACTGCCTGCGGGGCTTTGAGGGCAGAAGTTGCACTATGCATGCAAATACTCCTTTCCTGGCCAACAAAGGGAATTTTCATTGTATTTCAAGCAGTTATTTATTCAAAGGCATGCCGCATTCTCAAATGAAATAAGAAAAACTGTCATGCTTTAATTCTGTTTTTATGTACCACATTATCAAGGTGGATAACAAAAAGGTTTTTTTCAACATAGCACTGTCTCGTAGCCATTGGTCTGCTTTGAACTTTCTAAAGTGGCAATAAACAGGCAGTGACTGGCCTTTTCACTGGCCTTTCTGTTCACTACAGAAAGGCCAGATACACTACAGGGCATATGTCGTACCACCCAAAATACATCCAGAGAAGGAGAAAGTGCATCTTCATTGCTATGTCTATAGTTATATTTTCACTTTCTGTATCTGCAAATTAATCCATGCTGCAGAATAATCATGCTGTCTTTGGCTTGAGGTCTGTCTAAGAGAAACATATGCAGGCAGTCCAACACTCTTGTGCTTGGCACAGTCATCCCTTCTGTATTTTGGACTGAGGACAGCAATAAATTTGACTTTGTCTTGAAAAATACAATCTGGCTGTGGGCAGATCAGCACAGAGGCATGGAGATACTTTTGGCTAACGGTGCCTTAAGGATGTCTGTTGATGTCAAAAAGCAAATGGTGGCAAATTTTGTGTTGTCACATTTTATTTGGCTGTCAATTTCCAATACTGGCTCACAGGGTCTAGTATTATCATTTTTCTCTCCTTGCATCTTCAGTTCATCCGTGACTTACACATAAATTTATAGGAGAGCAATAATTATCATGTACCATTTTTTCCAACATTTTTCTTCTTCACCACAGTTTAAATGAATCCTTCCAGGCTCTTTATTTCAATCCATATCTATCTGATGGTTATCAGTTGCACTACTTGGCCTACACTCCTTTTGCGTTGTGCACTATAGGTAAAGATCATTGCTTAGGTTTTTGATAATAGTTATAGGACAGAAATACAAATAAATGTGATCATTAGTACGTGTTAACAACAGCAGGGAGTTATATGAATTATGCTTAGCTTCAGTGTACGTTGCAGTCACTTTCTCGGCCCCATGGAGCACCTCAAGGTTCAGGTTCAGGTATAGGTCTAATAATGGTCATTTTCAGCACTTTAACTATTCTTATTGTTTATATGTAAAATTTAAGTTCCTCGTATGTGCCGTTTCTTGCAGCTCTGTGTGTAGAAGTAACTTTATATTAATAAAGTAAGGAAGAGTTTTAAATTCTTTGTATCTTGCAGCTACCTGGCAAACCTTACTAACGTGTTTTCCTCAAAGCCATTTGGCAAGAACTAATTTGTTTTGTAAGACTTGACTTTTCACAAACTTTCAACTTCTGGATACACGGTGTTCATTAATTCTTATTTCCCTGCTCTATTAACTATTTTACTGACTTCTTCCGATTACTTGTTGATATATGGGCCCATTAGTACCATTCAGTGGCTAAACATCCAGCTGCTTATGTGGCACCTGAAGCCATTCATACACATCTTTGACAATACAAACTCATTAGGTCTGACCGGTGATTGACTGTCTCTAGATGGGATCTATGAGAAAGTGACTCAATTAATGATGACCAAACGGGCATTCATTGATTAAGACGGTAGTGGGCGTTAATCTGCAGGGTGATAAACATCATCATTTGTAAATGGGAGTGAAGGTTCTTCCTAAGTGCTCACTTTGGGATGTGATGAGGAGTGTAGAAGGGGAGTTTTTCTAAGGAGATCCTCAGAAATCTCAACATTATAATTAAATCCTGTCAAGTTCGAAGGAGATGGATGGGTTCTTCCTTTCCATCCATTTCCAAGGAGGAAGCAGATGAGCCCTGATGCGATTCAAGTGCACTCAAGAGCCAGCGTAGAGGAAATGAAAAACCATGGGAAATTACTCTTAAGTTAGAAGAATATGGCAACCTTAACAATCAACCTCAAAAGACTTCAGAGAAATTCAGCCTACTTTTCTGTAATTGCTGCTGTCTGGGGTTACGGCTTTTTAAGGAGTAATTCAAGTGTCTGTACCTTGATCTTTGTAGTCGCAATTCAAAGTTTAAACTCTCCTTAAGCACAGTTTCAAATGCATGAACAGAAGTTTAAAGCTCAAAAGGTTATAGGGCCACGTGATACCAACTGTTGAAGGTGATCAAATCATTCAGAAAAAAAAAATCATAGATTGATTAATTTTTGTTAGTAAACAAGGTAACACAACAAGACCTTACTTTGTTTTCTGAGTCTTGTTATGTTTTACCACACCACTAACTTCCTGTTTTTGTCTTTGGTTAACAATGTGTTGGATAGAAGAGCCTGCAGCAGAGGTTAGAAACTGGAAAGGCTTTTATGATTTCATTTTGTGCTGTTTTGATTTGTTTTATATTGTTTTTCCTGTCTTTGCGCTCCAAGCACAGCTTTCAGTATGTAAGTAGTATTTTAAAAGTGCAGTGTGGATTCATAACTGTTCCCCACAGTTCTCAACCAGACCCACAGACTTCTGGGTCTGGAGTCAGTTTTATACTGGGGTTTAAACTGAAGTTAAGAAGTCAGTGAAACAGAGCAAGGCTTCTTGATTGGAATCTGGAGTTGGGATGCAGTCCATACAAGCAGGACGCAATCTGGTTTAGTTTCTGCAAACATTTTTTCCACCAAGGACTTACTGAATCTTGACATTGTCAATACAATAACTCTCCATGTATGCTTGTATGTGTTTCAACAAATCGTTGCACCTATTAACCTAATGTAACGAGGGGTGGTTCAAGACATTTGCACAGTACTGTAGAGTGGAAATTAAATTATTGCACTGTAATTATTAAAAAGGCTAGTCTGCATATTCATTGATTGATATGAATATTCTTCTCTCCTTTAGTTTTAGCCTAACACCACCATTCCTATAATTGACGCCGACACAAAGGAATGTGCACTTACAGAAATTGTCAATAGCTTGTCAGTTTTGCACACTGCTACATTCAGAGCAGAGATGTCCAACCACATCTGATCTTGTTATAATTAATGTACAGACTGTCAGATGATATCAGTCATTGCCCTAAAGTCTATAAATAGTTTTGGATTCAAATGTGAGTCTTTGTATGCAGAAAGATTTCGCCACTGTTGCTGATGTGCACATCAGTGTGCACCTATGGGACATTACAAATCCCAGTTTTAATCTCTGGTCACCAGCAAAACAAAGATCAGACAGTCATCAAACACCATAAGCCATTTGTGTGAGGCATTGTTCCTGCTCCCTTTCTATCGCAGTAGCTGACATCAATTTTGTGTGATGTTAGAAGTGCTCCCACAGAAATGCAATCTTTTGATCTCAACAGGATTATCTTTGTTCCATGAATAAATGAGTAAGTAAACATGTAAACACCACCATTGATCTCCTATTATACTGGTCTTCTATACCCCCACTAAGTATTACAATAAGTATATTGACTGTGGTGTATTTTACACAAGGCAAACAAATGTAGGTCTTGGATTAAAGCATTTACAGTTAAATCCCTGTGGGTCGGCTTTGCTTATATCCCCCTAGATCTCTGACAGTTTTGTCATCTTCAGTCCGTATTTTCAGCTTTAATCTGACAATATTTCAAGCTACACATTCAGAAGCAGATGCAGTTTTGATTTTGGAGTGGCAGTTTCAGAGCACCAGTACTTCAGCTGATTATATTGAATAAAGCAATCCATTTTCATGTGAAATAAAACTGGGGAAGGGCTTCAGAGACTGCACTCAGTAAACATAATGATGCTGTATTATAAGGGGCTCTTTTTAATCTCACAATTAGGTACTGGAAAATGTATCAGTTGTATGTATCAGTATTAAAAGCAAAAAAAGTGTTTGCTTCAGAAAGTTGCATTTTATGCACTAAATGATTGAACAATAGCTTTCTTCATTAGAGTACTTGACTTTCATTTTGAAAATTGATGAAAGACTTGATTTATGTAATGGGCAGCTATAAAAGTATTCATTTCCCATTTTGATTTGCTGGCAACACTTCCAGGAAGAAGTTTCATTTGAGCTCCACAGGGGAGGAGAGAGGGCTGCCTAGATTATTTCTTCAAGTGCTTTGATGAGATTATTACACATAAAATCTATGACGCCTGTTACTATCAAAGCTTTTTATGGCACATGACTGGAAAGAGAAGAAAGAGAAAGGCAGGAAAGAAAATGCAGCAGCCACAACAAAGGCCGCAGGGGCAGATTTAGGCAAAATCAGGCATCATTGTGTCTTATTTTCACTCTTTTATGCAAGTGAGAATATTGATATTGGTGGCAAGTGGAATCCCTTTAAAGCCTGCATGAATTTAGTTGAGATAGGCTACATGCCAGACAAAACAAACAAAACAAAAAAAACCCTGTGTTCGAAAATGTTTTTTTTTTTTAACAGCTGTATGTGTCAATCTGGTGTATTCTGAGGTTGCAATGAAATGCTTACATAAAAGAATCTATTAAAATGCAGTTATTAACTTTTAAATTGGCCCATGTGTTGTCTGATATGCACCCCCTGCATAGGGCACTGATGATATGATGCGTTATGACATAGATATGGACTCATGGCAGACCGCTTTACAGCCATTGCAGTTTACTATTTATTCTGCCTGCATCAGTGAATGAAAATATTGTTATTCACAGGGTCGTGTTCATTTATTTCCATGAGTATGAATGAATTAAAATGATTTTCTTTTCTGTTAGTCCTTGTGTAACCTTGTGACTGTTTACACACTTAGATACATCATTTAAAATCATTTAAAATTGTCTGGTACAGACTTGGATTACTGAATAACCAAAAGATTTTTTTTTTTTTTTTATTTCCTGTTTTTTTTTTTTTTTTTTTTTCTAAATTGAATAATTAATAAATAGATTTTTATTTTTATTCATATATAGTGTACCATATGCTCCTTTTTTTTAGTTTATCACACATTTTTGTTGAATTGTTACAAAGTGTTGTTGTAAGCTTTACATTGCATGGTTATCATAGCAAATAACTGTGTAATAGTTCTCTGTCTAGTATTGTAGAGTCTATACCCTAAAATAAAAAAGTGCCTTGAGGCGACTGTTGTTGTTTTTTGGCGCTATATAAATAAAATTGAATTGAATTGAATTGAATTGAAATAAGTGTCCATAATAATTCTCCCTAACTTGCACTTGCAAGGTTATAGAAATTCATAAATTCTAAAAAGATTGCACAGAAAATATCCATATTTTTACCACTGTGTGATAAATGTGATTCAATATAAGCACATCTGACGGATAGCTTTTCCTTATGCTCCAGGCTGTAAACATTCTGGAAGGAGATGTTTAGAATAGTTAGAAGATAAGTTGAGTGGCTCCGTGGTTTAGTGATTAACATATTTGCCTAACATGTGAACGCTCCCTGGTTCAGTTCTGGAAGGAGACACAAACCCAGGCTCAGGGGCTCACAAACTAGTCTCCTCCTAGTACTAGCCCCAAGCTCAGAAAAATGTGAGGGTTGTATCAGGAAGGACATCCAGCATCTGGTGTAAAAATCAAATCAAATATGTGGCTCCCTTGGGAAATAACAAAGCAGTCAAAAGTACAGCGCTTAACAAATTTATTAGACCTTACTTAAGAAAGCACTACTTACTTTATACCAGTGCAGTCTCTGGTAAGGAATAGCAGGGGTGTCAAACATGTGGCTCGCAGACCAGAACTGAACCCCCAAAGGAGGAAGGCATCATTTTTATTTTTTCACTTTTTACTCTTTTTTTGTGTTACAAGTCAAATAGATTACATCATCTATTGATTTTATCTGAGCCAGAAGTATGAATCAGTTTCAGTTTTACAGCCTTACTTAGTACTAACAAACACATTAGCCATGGCCTGTCATACCACTTCAGATTCAGATGGCTTGAGCCAAGGAGCCAAAAGGAGTCAAAAGCAGTGTTTTTTCTTTTTTTTTGTAATGCCACTAAAATCACTGAATGCAGAAAAACTCGGTTATGCTGTTACAGTTGCTCTTAGTTTTGCTTAGACATCTCAAGCTGTTCATCGTCTGTTTTCTAAGCAAATGGTTTCATAAATGTGAACCTTTCCACTAAAAGAAAGGGAAACATTTGGAAATATTTCTTTGGGTTATTGTGCAATGGTTTTACTGGAGTGGCCCACATCAGATCACATCGAGGTGTGTTGGGCCCATGAACTGAAGTTTGACACCCCTGATATCTTCAGTGAATATTTGTTGTCAAGAGTTAAATCAGCTGATGCTGACACTCAAAAATCTTAGACAAAATGAGTTCAGACAGGTTCAGCTTTTACTTTCCTGTGTTGGTCTTCTCAGTGTCAGTTTACTGTTGTGACACCTAAGTGAGCCCACTTCCTCCATTGGTGAACTCTGTGAACCCATCACGTGCATCACGGTGGCTGATTTAAGGCAACCTGAAAGGGGAATGAAGTCTTGTGTATCCATGCTTCACCCTGTGTCTGACCTCTTTAGCGCAGCCATCAGCCGTGGGCAGGTCCAGGCCGTACCAAGGTGTCCGAGTCAGAGACCCCGTCAAGGAGCTGCTAAGGAGGAAGAGGAGCCTGGAGGTTCACAGTACCAAAACAGCACCCCCTACTGCGGTGAGGACACCATGACAGATAATAATAAAAAGACATATTTTGTGAACGCTGCAGTTAAAAGATGTTGTGATCAGCTGCACAAGGTTTGTAACATGTATAACGAGCTGTACATTTAGGTAAAAAAGCAGCAGTGTTCAGATTATGTTTAATTAAACAAAGCTCTCCACTGTTTCCAAAGAGGCTTTATCTTTACTACAGCATCATTAGTCACTAAACAAATACACAGCACAGGATTTACTGTAGCCTGAAACATTTACAGTAAAGAGCAACGGCCGCTCTGGATTATATGCTGTCAGACTGATCAAACATGATTTTAAGATTTATATACATATATGTGTGTGTGTGTGTGTGTGTGTAGAAAAACAAAGTAGAGTGGTGCTCTAACAGCAGCCATTTTTTCCCATAAATTCAGACTCACAAACACTTTTTGAGGTGTTATCCAACAACAGTTTCCATGAATAAAAACAACCTACTTTTTTTTCCAGCTACCTCTTTAAAATAGTTATATCTTAATAAGAAGTTGCTTTCCAGTCACGGCACCTTATTGCCTCCTGATGATTTATCACCAATGTTAGTCTTTAGGCTACCATTCTTTACTCATCAGATCTGTCATGAAAACAAAGTGAATTATTTTTCATGCCTTCTGCAGCAGGGGGATCAAAAGAAATGCAGCTGAGCTGAACCTTCAGACACAGGGTGTATAACTCTGGTGAGCAAACGCTGCAACAACAACATGCAACAATTGTTTTGTTGGGAGTAATTTTGCTGTAATTTACGAAGTTGGACCTGACACTCTGGAGGTGAAAGAAAAGTGCCCTGTGGGGCCATTGGGGTGTGAGCAATCAGGACTTAGGGCCAGAAAAAAAGAGGGGATTTTGTCCTTATATAATCCAGGTGTTTTTCCATGACAGTTACAGCATGGCTGCAGGGCTGGGCACACAGCCCTATGCAAAATAATGTGCAGCCTTGCCAAAGAGCCCTCCCACTGTGTATTTATTATAGCTACCAGAAAAAAAGAGGGCAGATGCAGCATGTGCACACAAATACACACATGCATGGACACACTCTGTGTGATGAGAGGAAAAGCATGAAGCATCACTCAAAGTGTCTAATATCTAGTATCTTCCAACAGGTTTTATGGAACAGGTTTTGCAATCTTTTTACTCCATTTAATCAACACTTTGCACTTTGTACTGAAAAAATAGTCCTATGGAAACATGATGCTACAGCTGAATGTTTTAAATGCAGTTAATCAGTGCTGTAAGCAGCAAAGGTAAAATCATATCCACTTCATCTACAATCTGCCTGGTAATACCACTCATGGGTGTTTCCAGGATTGTTTCTAAAAGAGGCACAGTGGGGGACCAAGAGCCAGTTGGGTTTCTGAGAGCAAAATATCAAACCAAACCATATAAAAGCTGACTGAGAATTCTGCAAGTTAGAATGATTTTAACCGATTTTAACAGACCTGCTAAATCCATAAACAAGCAGTAGGAGAAGTGGCTTCCCTGTAACAATATGACTGTCACCATGAAGCATAAAATTCACCCAAAGTCCTTCTAGAAGTAGCCATCTTGAAATGCCTTTGGCTACTTATTTTGGCAGCTATTTTAAAGATTTATCTAAATTAACTTTTAATTTGATGGTAACTAGGACATAAAAGTGCATGTATAGAATGACAAGTAAAATCTGATAAAAACTGCCTAAAAAGTTTGCTGATTTTGCCACAACAGAAGGTTTCCCCTGAAGGTTATATTTCTAACACCATTTCTGCTGTTCCAGAATTCTCTCATAGATTTAAATTCAGGAGTCTTTCAGTGCCATGGCACCAGGGGTAACCATTTAAAACTTCAGTGGCAGACGGTGCCACCTCAGACTCCCCATTTAGCCATGGCCTTAATACCACTGTTTCTCACTGTGCGTCAGAGGGCAGCGTTATGCATCAGAGATTATTATTCAAGCACAGAGTTTTACTTCGATATTATGGTTGCTTGTTAAAGTGAAGTCACTCTGCAGTGAAACACACCCAGTCAGCATGTTCATGTGTTAACGTTTATGGGTGTTGTTAAAGCTGAATCATTCCTCAGCCTATAGCATGAAGTCCCCCAGGTCATGTCCTGAACAAAAATGCTGCCACTTTTCCTCTGAACTCAACAAAAAATTACCATAGTGGAGTTTAGTTCTGTCCTGTGTGAGTGCTATAACCCTTCTCCTGCTGTCAAGGCTGTAACATTAACCAGCTTCTCTTCTGCAAACGTTTGGTTGTCATGTATCTGTCAGGATCAGCCTTTTTGTGTCTTGAGACAACACAAAGACACAAAAACACAGAGATGACGATAAAACAGGATTTCACAACAGTTCTTTTGTGAAATGTCAGTCATTAAAAGCATAGACTAGGGATGTCAAACATGAGGCTCCGGGTCAGCCAGACGGTCCACTTTAGCGCACTGGATGGCTTTGCACAGTGTGAAAATTCTAGTGAAATCATTCATTACAACTGGCTTCAGAATGTTTTGCTATTCCCAGTGTGGCTGACACAGCATTGCTACACAGGAGTGAAAATGTGTGTAAAGTGACAATAGTTTTAGAGCTAGACAAATTGTTTGAATCATAAAAATGTAACATAATGTTGCTCTTTACTTCCAAATACAACATGTGGCGCTTTGGTACTTTTTAAAGCTCCACTGTAATGACAGCAGACCCACTGAATGTGGAAAAACTGAGACCTAATATTAAAATTTCTCATATTTTTCTTCAAACATCTCATCTTGTACTTGTTCTTATTCTGCAAATGGTATTTTGAAACCAGAAGAGATGAATGAGGGCTGGGCCTAACCATGAAACCAAAGGACACCACATAGTCATACTACAGCAGCTTATGAGTCATAATGCCCATTAGAAAGAATGCAGGGTTTAAGGCACTAACGAGTTGGCTTCACTTTTCAGACCTGGAAGCTCCGTCAGTCTTTTAGGAAACTAGCGTAAGTGAAAAACCCCTGAATGAGCATGTGTGTGGTACTGTAGAATACAGTGACAACCAAAGGAATAATTCAAGTTCAAAAGGAGTTCAGTGGTTTCTTAAAGTCACACATTTTAATGTTGTCTGTTTTCTTTGTATGACATCTTCACAGTTAGCTTGTCATCTGAAAGGGCCAGGACCTGTCTAGTCTGGTCTTGGAAAAACTAGATCCTAGATCAGCTCTCAAAATCAGCTGAGATATACAGTAAATGTCATTCTTGACCTCAGAGGCAGCTGTTGGCAAAACAAACTCGAGACAAGGCCCATTAGCAGCTGTTCTTCCTCAGCTGATGGAATTTGCTCAGTTGGCATGAAAAAAGCTCAATCATACAAGTAACCACTAGATGTGGTAGTAAGCTTTGGAGTTTGCTAATAATGGTTTTGATATTTTTTTTCCTTTTAATAAACTACAGTTTTTAAAGTTAATGATGAACTTACGCTTATCCCCTGGATTACACAAGACCTGACAAAATTAGATGGTTAAGAGGTTTTCAGGGTTGCACCTTTGTTTACTATTAGCTTAAATAGAACATCATCCTAATTCATCATAAACCCTAAGAGTAGAAAAATGAACCCAATTTAAAAAATGAATGAAAAACAATTACATGTGGTAACTTATTTATTAAGGAAAATAACTCTATATGACATGTCTCTCGATATGTGAGAAATAAGAAGCAGCAGTAAATTTGACGGTGAAATTAGAAGCAAGTGTTTTGAATCAAAGGTGGCATGGTGGCGGAGTTCCTCACAGCAAGAAGGTATGGGTTTGAATCCACCATCTGGCCGGGACCTTTCTGTGTGGAGTTTGCATGTTCTCCCCATGTCTGCGTGGGTTCTCTCTGGGTACTCTGGCCTCCTCCCACAGTCCAAAGAAATGCATGGGGTTAGGTTAATTGGTGATTCTAAGTTGGCATGTTGGTATGAATGTCAATGGTCTGTCTGTCTCCCTGTGTTGCCCCCCTGCGACCCTGAATTGGATAAGTGGAAGAAAATGGATGGATGGATGTTTTGAATCAGTGGGATAATAATCCCAGTCAGTGGGCACCCTGCTTTTATTCTAAGAATAGGAACCTATTAAAGTCTGAGCATTTTCTACCCTGACCCGAGCAAAGGAGATTTCTAAGGACTTAAGAAAAAGAGTTGCTGATGCTCGTCAGGCTACATAACCATCTGTAAAGATAACAGAACCATATCTAAAGAGTTCTGGACTCCACAGTCATACAGATCATAGTTACCCTCAACAGGAGTGGTTGACCAACAATGATCACCTTAACAACAAGGCTTGTAGTATTCCAAAAGGTTACTAAAGCATTACTGCAGTTTTTCCCCAAAATATTAGCGACTATTGCCCAATATGTGTCAGAAAAACTCACAACCTCCAGAGTAACAACTACCCATGTTCAATAAGGAAAAGGAAAAATCTTTTTATTTGAATTGCAGGACCTGAAACAAATTGAAAACATTTGCAATTCAGACCAAGCTTTTAAGATTTTCTGCACAATTTTTAACAATATACTTCATATACATACAACTTATACATTGTTTTAGAATAAAGTAGCGTTCCAATCCTTGGGTTTCCTCATTCATTTCCAGAGCTCTCATACCCTGGAACAAGGCAAAAACCAACAATCATTTATCTGACTGGCAAATTTTCAGACAGAAAAATAACTGTCTTAGACTCATTTGAAAAGCCAAATCTGATTTCTGTTTGTCCTCCCTTGTGAATGCAGTTCTGGAAAATCTTCACAACACTGAAAACTAATCCCCTGCATCACTCCCTTCACAAATTTGTGTTGAACATCAACATATAACTATGAAAGTAAATATCTGCAAAGCTTTTAATCTTTATTTCATTTCAGCTGAGAATTTGTATCATAACCACTTGTGTTATAACAAAAACAGTATCTCTAATTCTGTTTGTTCTCCACCAAGTATTCCAAACTCTGATAACATATTCACTTTTGCATCAATAAGCTTCACAATAAACTGGCCAGTTCAAATAAATCTAAGGGTGAGGACAATGTAGCTCCTCGATAGCTCATTCTTTTAATTTATAACTTGCAAACTACTAAAAAACTGGAAGGCTGCACAGGTGCTCCTAAAAGTTGTGCCCCTAATCACTGACCCATCTCAGCACTGTCTTTCCTAGAAAAGACCTTGGCGTCCTGAGTAAATGCTCAGAATCAAACAACATTTCACAGTCAGAGCAGTAAGGACTAAATCGTGCCACAGCTGCAATGTGTGTACTCATCTGAACTGAAGCCCTCAATAATCATCACTATTGCTCTGCGCTTTTCATACACCAATCAAAAGCATTCATAGATCATGGTATTTTAGGTTTAGATGAACAGTTTATTACATGGTTTTAATACTATCTTTCTGATAGAACTCAAACAGCAGCATCTTAAGCGTTCACGTCAAGTCCTCTTCCCATTAGTACAGGTGTTCCACAGGGATCCATTCTTGGACCTCTTTCATTCAACCTGTACACAAAAAATATTATCTCTGCCATCCAAAATTGTAATGTAAAGTTTTGACTCTATTTTATATTCCACTTCTCTTCTCTTGCACTGGCCATTGCAAATCTACAGTATACTATTGAAACATTTCAAACTTCTCTCATCAAAAATAAGCTTGTTTGATAAGACTTTGATAAAACTAAGTGCATGGTATTCATGAGGTCACCTAAAAGTATACAGCCTACAGTTACATATTCAAACCCATCATGGTCATGAAATTGAAATTGTTGTTTGCTATAAACACTTACGACTCTGGCCAGATGCTAGACTCACTTTGAAGACCCGTGTGGAACACCTGTCAAGAAATTTAAAGATGAAAAAATTGATTTCTCATTCACTAGTCTTTAGACTAGTGAATGAGAAACAGGATTTGTTCTCATCATTTAAGTGCAGAAAAAAGTTACAATTTTGTCTGCGCTCGATTATTGTACTGTTCTTTATATGCATGCTTCTTCACACACCTGAGGCCTGTTGATTCTGTGTATTGCAATTTATCACAGGTGATGGTTCTCCCTCGTGAACTAAAGAGAGCAGCAGAGTATGATGTTTATTTACAAGGCTCTACTGCAAAGATTGCCTGGTTACCTCTGCTCTTTGACTGAATTTAAACGCAGTACTTACAATGTTAGGCCAGAGGACATTTTAACATTAGCTGTACCTCTTATTAACACTGATCTTGGAAAAAACTGGATTTAAGTACTTCGCTGCCTATAAATGGAATGAGCTACAGAAAGTTATGGATCATGTTTTAATTCGTACTTAATAATTATGATAACAAATTTTTCAAAATATTTTGCAGTCTTTTTCTTGCAGCAGTAATTGGTAGATTGATTTGTAGTTTGCATCAGCATGCATTAATACATGCATCTGGCTTAGGGTTAGATGTATGGTTAGGGTTAGGTTCACATCTGCCCCTTTTGTATAGAATTTTCACCTACATGTTTAGCATGTGGATGAAATGCAACCCTAACCCTAAAAGTTCAGTCACCTGGTACATTCTCTGCCAAATCTTATAGTTAGTTGGATGTACTTTAAAATGTATTTCCATGCCCAGTTATACAAAGTTTAGAGCTTTAGCTGATAAATAACTCTAAGCTCTTTCACAAACAAAACTTTTCAAGGCCTTACTTGTGTGTGAATTCTCACCTGATTATATTCTCGACTCAGTAGCTGCTCACACCTGGTTGTGATGAGTCCAGGTGTGACTATTGCATATTTATATATCAACATCTCAGTGATGATGTGATTATGATTCTTCTGCAGTTATTGACATGTTAAACTCACTGATGTCATCTGTTTTTTCAGGATGTGGTCACTAACAACAACCAGCCATCATTTACACAAGGTAGAAGCTTCATCTGTAAATTACTGGCACATAAACTAAAAGAACTGCTCCAAGTAAAGCATGTGTTTCCATGTGTCTAACACTTAAGGTTCCCTTTGGTCTTCAGGGATTTTTGGCTGTGAAGTTGCCAGTGGTTCCCCAGCTGAGCTGTCAGCTGCCGCTGGTGATGGAGGGATGCATTATGCGGGGTGGAAAGCTGCACCTTCCGTCACCAGTGCTGGGCTACAGGCTGCTGCGATGTCCTGGTCTTCATCTGACTACAACCAGCAGGACCCCACAGCTCAGACTCTGACCTACCCAGGCACCCCCACCCTCACTATGCAAACTCTGTGCCCCAGCTACACCATGCTGACCTACACACACACACCACTGCTGACAAACTTTGGGGTGAGTGAAAGATGAAAAATATTTTCTAAAGATTGCTTGGGGAATATATTCATGAACACAAAAGGATAAAAAGACTCCAACGTAATCATTTCTCCATGCCCAGGAAATATGATCCAAAATTAAGAGATACAGCCACTGCAACACTGCAAGCGTTGTTTCTAGTTATCATCTTCTAAGTAAACAATTATTAAGAAGAGGAGAACTGGACAATTTAGTGGCCTTGTTGTTAAGTTAAAAAAAAAATACTGTAAGTGGAATAAGCAAACAGACATACAGTGCTGTGAAAAAGTATTTGCCCTCTCGCCCATTTCCCTGATTTCTTATATTTTTCGCATATTTGTTCCACTTACATTTCAGATCATCAATCACATTTTAATATTAGTCAAAGATAACCTGAGTAAACACAAAATGCAGTTTTAAAATGATGATTTCATTTATTAAGGGAAAAAAAGAAAACTTACCTGGCCCTCTGTGAAAGAGTAATTGCCGCC
>VUQI01026052.1:0-10011 GCA_015106735.1 Paratilapia polleni | reverse complement strand
TAGAGAGTCTGAGTCTTTTTAAAGTAAAACTGGGAAGGGAGTCACGACTCTGAAGAATTTACAATAACATTTCTCACAGTAAAAATGCAACGAATTTGGGGATTTCATCATCTGCTGTACACAGTATCACAGTATAAAAGAAGTGTCTGTATGCAAGGAACAATGTGGAAAGAACAATGAGGGAAAAACAATATTAAATTGCTGTGACTTTTGGGAGCCACGGGCACCAGGGTACTGAAAGGAGGCACAATTCTTTTGTGGAAATCAGTACACTCAGGAACACTTCAGGAAACTATTGTCAGAGAACACAGTTCATTTCTGCATCCACAATTAAAACTCTGCCAGCCAAAAAATATACCTTATATGTACAACATCCAGAAGTGGAAAACTGTTCTGTTATTTGATGATTTGAAATTCATCCATCCATGGAGGGCTCTGTAGTGAAAGAGTCCAGGTGCTTAACTGAGCTGCCTGCAGTCCAGACCTATCACCCACTGAAAAGGTTTTTCTGCAATATGAAAAATAATTGACTGCAGAAAAAAAATAGTGCTGACATCCTATATCAAGAAAGAATGGTTTGCTTTCAAAACTCCTCCAGTTCATCTCCTCATTTCCCAAGTACGTACTTATAGGCTCTTGTTAAAAGAGGAGGTGGTGAAACACACAACATACCCTTGCATTGTCATCATCTTCAAAATGAGCACACATTTTCAAAAAAAAAAAAAAAAGAGATAAATATTTCAACAGTTTTCAACATTTGATATGTTACATTAGTATTATTTTCAAAGAAATTGGGTTTAAATGATTTGCACATGACTGCATTCTCTTTTTACTTACATTTTACACAACATCCCAACTTCTTTGGAAACGTCATATTTTTCTTCTAGTTAATGTCTGAACACACCATCTGGAACACTTAGACACTTTACTGTTTATGTTAGATATAATCTAAGTCAATTTTTCCTTCTAATTCTCCTTAAGCTGAGCCAAATCCAGACATGCAGTCGCATCAGTTTGATCTCGACCTTCGCACTGACAGATCTGCCAGACAAATCCATGAAAAATCTCTGATGGGTTGGTTTGCCTCTGTGGCTGACACACCTACAGCAGACAAACCATTTAAAGCCTCACCTTGACAAACTGCCTCCCGAATCTCCATCCTACTCTGGCAGACTGTGCGCTACACACTCCCTTTACTTTCTCTTGTCAGTGAACTGTAGTAGAAAACAGGCTTGACTGCTTCAGTGCTCTTCTGTGGATGATGGACTGACCTGACTGACGCAGAGAGAAAACACAAGTGTCTGTTTTCCCTTCTGTTATGCTTAGAAATCAGAGCATTAACACATTTATGAAATATCAGACATCTTCTTTCCTCATATATATATACATATATATATATATATATATATATATATATATATATATATATATATATATATATATATACTGTATATATATATACAATCTGTGGGCTATTAATGTTCTGACAATGAAAATGAAGGGCCTGCTGAGCATAAAATGAGAATGCATTTTCAGTGAGCTTCCAACCCCTCTAACCATTTCTTGAAAAGATGCTAATCTGGTAGGATGCAGTTGTGATGTTTAAGCTGCTATGTCATTTTTCAGAGGTAAAAGAAAAAGGAAGAAAATCACATAAAATGTATAGGACTGAACTCTCTGCTGTATCTTTGCTGAACCTCAGATCTTTTTTCAGTCTGTTTTCCCTTAATGTCCCTGACATGCTTGTCCTTTATTGTCAGAACATCTATTTTTTCCCCTTTTATCTTCTTCACTCAGCCTCTTTCCCTTCTTCCGAGCTGTTTGCAGTCTTGTGAACTGTCAGAGTGGCTGATTTTGGTTTTTGTTTGGTCATGATACATAAATTAGACAGTGCAAGATGGTTTGAGGTGGGTGCAGAAACTGTGATCGGGCAGGTGTGAATGAAGAGAAGTTTATGTTTAAATCAGAGTCACCAATTACCTTCTAATACACGGGATGCTAATGGAAAACACATGGAGACACGCGACACTGAACTGAGGGTGACACTGGTGTTCAGACATGCGTTTTTTGTTCCTCCAGACAGCACTAATCGATTTGGTAACCTCTGCCTCTGGCTCTCAGTGTTTGAACACTGCGCATCTGTGTGTGTGCTCGGTCATTCCAAAATTGTCTGCAGCCCTAAATGAAATGGCTTTAACGAGGACCAGTGAACGAATCTAATCTGTGAGCTTCAGATTGAGTAAACTTTCATTAGGGAAATGACTCTACTAGGATGATACGCTCCTGGCTGGACACACACACAAAGACGCTCACACAATTTAAACGCCAAAAACCTACCTATTAATTAATGTTTACACCGTACTTGGTCTGCTTCTGTCGCTCTCTCTCGGGAACCAATATGCCCCAATGTGTTTACTGCATTCCTATTATTTCATGAAGCCTGTTTCCTGTTGTGTCTTGGAGTAAGCATAGAGAAAGACAGGCAGTGTAAAGTGGGTCATAGCGTTGGCATCGCTGCGCAATGGTGCCTTTTTTCTCCTAAGGCTACGAGCAATCGCTGACCAAAAAAATAAACATACAAAGAAACAAACGGATGTCGCACGAGTTCGTTTTGGTGGGGAATTTAAACTGTCGCCAAACAGCTGATCCAGACTGTTCGGCAAAACTGATGAAAATGTCCAAATGGACAACTCGGGTGGCTAAGCCACTGCGCTGTGCGCTATCATTCACTCTCGCTCATTCAACGCCCGTCTTGAGCTCTTGCTTATTAACATCCACTCTCTGTCAACCTATCGAGCGTATGAGAAATCGGCTTATCGTTTTGCCTCTGTGTTGCGCCTGGTGAAAGGAGAGGATGTGCGCGCACAGGCTGTGGATGTGAGGTTTGGTGATTTGTGAATCCACTCTGCAGACAGCTCAGGGAGGCAGGTACTGAGGATCAGTTTGCTTCTGGGGCTTGTTTTTGGATAAAAAAAAAAAAGTGATACTTCATGATTATGGCGCGCTTTTTATGAACAGTCTAGGCATCATGGAGAAATGGACTAATCGGATACTTTTTGATGGCATCTTGGCATTTCAAACCGCTACAACTAGGGAATAAAATGATGCCCGAAGCGCATGGAGGGATTTTGTGAGACCAACAACTTCAGTCCTAAATGGCAGAGCTTGAAGTTTGCAGAAATCTCAGTTTGGAGAGGGGTAAGTGATCATTTTCAACACTTGGTCATTTGGTTATTTGGTGTTTCTGTCTCGACAGTGCGGTGCACACATTCCTTCGCGTGCGCACCAGCCTACAATGCAAACAGGCGGGATCGTAATATCTCTACTGCGTTTGTTGTTGTGGAGAATTTTCATCACCCACTCTGCTACAAACACTGGAAAAAGGAATCTAATTGCATTGTCATTTTGCATTGGGGTTCATTAGGCAGTACTTAGGCTGATGTTTATTGGCATTTCGGATACAAAAATAATTAATTATCTTCGGGCAATTTATTTCAATTTGAATTTGTAAAATGCTAAGAGGTTTTGTCGGTTTATTTGAGAAATCTTGATGAAGAGTAACAGCTGAGAAGTGGGAAACTGTCCCTGGTGCTGAAAAATGCCCCTTTGTACGTGTCAATAGGGGGCAGAAAAGCCCCTTAATTTCTCGACTGGAAAATACTGCCCTCAGTCCATATAGATCTGGATGTGCTACATCCTGTACAATCCTGCATTTTCTGCACTGTTAACAGAAATCTAACCATCCCTGAGATGTTTACAAGTTCTGTCACTACAATGCCTTGGTGAGAACATGTCTGAGAAACTGACACACCACATAGCATTACCACATGCCATGGCTCAGTAACAGAGGTGGACTTGCTTGTTGGTGGCATCAACAAAAATAGGATCATCTTGAAAATCAGGCGGGGCATTTGAGCACCACACAACGTGACAGAGCTTTGAATCAAGCCTTGATGGCCAAATTGAAGCCTAACAGTCCCTGGGCTATTAGAGCAACCCTTTAAGATGCCAAAAATATGGAGAATCCTTGGCAGTTAAAAAGCAGAATGTGTGAAGCTGTCAGGCTTCCCCCCCTGCAGTGCCAGGGTTTTTGTGTTTTTCTTTCCCATGTTGGGGTTTGAGAGGGCGAGCCCTGCTCGCCTTGGACAAGAAACTGTCTCTTTATTCGTTCTGAACAACTCTTGTGCTTCATGGACAATCAAAAAAATGAAAGAGGGGAAAAGGAAAAAAATGAACGAGGGAGAAAGGTATGGAGGAACATACATAGATACTAAACTCCTCCACATGGAGGAAATGGCTTTTCCATGTAAAATGTGTTCTCGTGTGTCTCTCCTGTACTGATGATGATGAATCTCAGCACGTTCCCTCTGTCTTCTCGCTACCCCCCCTTTGTCTCTGCCTCTTTCTTTTTGTAGCTTCAGGGCAGAAACAGCAAGCAGGCACCAGGAGGAAACACACTCTCTTTCTTTTAGATCTTCTCTGCTTTTTAAAAGCAATTTCTTCATATTCTCTTCTCTTCTCTTCTCTTCTCTTCTCTTCTCTTCTCTTCTCTTCTCTTCTCTTCTCTTCTCTTCCCTTTGCTATAAAAATTATAATCTCCTGCCCATCTTAGACAATTTTAAATAGGCAGTCTTTCAATAAGATATCGCTATATGTGTAATATGACATTGAAATGCACGTAGTGCTGGTAAAAGGCCCCTCTTTTGCTGTTCCACTGTTTCCAGTGTATCCAGTTTAACAATATTCTGTTTCACATTAATTTTTGTTCTTTCCTTTCCTACTTTCTCCTGAAGGACCATTTCTTTAGATTACATAAAATTCATTGCCGCTGAGTTACTCGGAGTTACTCCTGCATGCTGATGTAGACACTGACACATCACATCCAGTCTTCCCTCGGACATACTGGATGTGATTGTAAAAATCCAGCGCCTTGAACCTACTGGGATTCTTTTGGTAATTATCTACAGCCAGGCAGTGCATTTGCAGTGCCGTATTTAAATGGGAAATAGAAAGGAAATTATCCATAAATACTGGCTTTTATTTAATTTCCTTTCATCACTTCAGCCTTTAATGAACTACCCAGAGGCTCGGTTCACTGGTATTCAACACTTTTAGGCCTCTCTTGTCTCCCTGATATGAACCACAAGGCAGGCAATCATAACTTCTCTCAAACATTTTTTGTGAAGTTGTTGAGATCAGACAGATTTTTATGGCAGTCTGGCTCTGCCAAAGATACTGCATCTCAATCATCCTGCCTGGCTTTGAGAGGAAGAAACGAGAAGCTTCAACACTGCAGGAACAGTCAACATCAGTATACCGAATGTACACATAAAAAGCGCAAAGACACACATGCAGGGTGCAGTTCCCTCCTTTGAAGTCAGGGCTGAACTCCTCCACTCGGGGACCTCCTGTATCAGCTTTGGCAAATGCATTGTCATGCGGCAGTTGTCGTGTATTTATTTTTATTCCGGTGTTGCTCCACACTCTGCACCCAAGGGAACCTGGGAACCCATTTGTAGCACTGGCGGCTGGAGCATTGCCCCGAGTGGTCTTAATTAGGTGAAGTAAGTGGCTGTGAGATAAGAGTGAGTATGTATTCCTTTATGTTGCTAACAAGAAGGCCTACGAAATGTTTTGGCTTCTGCCATAGGAGTTTTGTGTAATAAGTTTGTTTTAAAAAGAATTTATATTTGAAAGTATCCTGTAGATCCCAGTAGTTAAGACCTACTGGCACTGTGAATATAAAGCGCTGAAGCTATAATAATGTTTAACACTGCAGATTTTCTTGTTTTTTTTTGCACCCATTTATCTGTGCCATAAGGCAGTTAAGCATTTTGTGCCATTTACAATGCATAAATAGTCAGTGAATGCACAAAACATTAAATAAATAAATAAATGTCCAGAATTTTAACTGACATCACTGATTAAAATAAATGCAGGCTGTTAAGTGAAGAGGTTCCAGCAATCCATAGCATGAGCAACGATCAGGGTCATCAGCCATATCGATTCACTATGGAACTAAAGTTATATTATTTATATTATTCTGACTATGATCTATAGTTGGAGTCGCAGACATTATTTGATTCTTTGGCATCGGCACAGTACTAAAATGAAGTGTGAAAGTGGAAAACTAGTTATGTTTTTTTTTTTGAGCAACATAATGTTTTTTTGTTTTTTTTTTAAACTCCAAATAATAATATTGTGAGCCTATGCATTAGCACAATATAGTATAGCAATATAACTTATCCATTCTCATGATATAGTGACTGTGCTTTTTTGATAGGTTGGTGTTTTATCAATTGCTGTTTGTCTAGTTTTCACTAAAAAGCTTAGAGACTTTGGGTTGTTTTTTTTTTCTTCTTGAAATGAATAAATCAAAGTCCCTCCATGAATTTAATGCCCTATGGATGATGACCTCTTGTTTTTTGTGCTAGGCGTCTGTGATGGACTCTGGGGCTGGAAGCCAGTTGTTTTTGCACAGACTCAATTTTTAAACTAACTTGAGCTTATGTTGCAAACTTGTGAGACTGTAGTGGAAGAAATGAAAAGTCCATTAGAAATCTGTCCATAGGCTTTTATATGGCCCTTATAAGGTCTTTTTTTAAAATAAGTTGCCGTACAAAATGTTCTCTTATTGGCAATAAAAAAGCTTTACAATTTCACATATAGTTCCAGGGGGGCTGGAGCCTATCCCAGCTGTCATGGGGCGAAAGGCGTGGTACTCCCTGGACAGCCAGTCTATCGCAGGGCTGACACAGAGAGACAGACAGTCATTCACACTCACATTCACACCTATGGCCAATTTAGAATCACAAATTAAACTAAACCATGCATGTCTTTGGACTGTGGGAGGAAGCTAGGGTACCCAAGAAGAACCCATACAAGCGTGGGGAGAACACGCAAATTGCACACAGAAAGGATTATAATAGAATAATATAATTATTGGTGACTTTGTTGCAATTTTCACATTTTGCTAATTCAGTGGGTAGGATTGCATCCTTTGGCAGGCTGGTTCTGACCCATGGGCAGCATGTTTGATACCTCTAATGTAGTTTGTTTATTTTTTTTGTCCTTAAGTGAAGCTTTTCTAATTGTTCAAATCAACACGGATATTAACATGGCTAATTGTTCATTCTGCTCAAATGTTCAGCACTGATTCAGTCGTTGTTTGGGTCAGTTTGGTTAAGTTTGCTGCTGTAGTCCAAGCTGTCTCATTGAGCTGAGTATAAAACTAGCCCGTACAGGTACCACACAGGAGGATATTAGCACAGAAGTCTCTTATGCCTTTAACAAGAAAATAATGTGCCATAATGGGCCATGTGATTTTACAGTGGTACTCTATGACAACTCCTGTGGTGACTCAGGATTGTCAGTTCAGATTAGTTTGGACCTGTACTCAGAGCTTAAACTCAGCTATTTTTCCTTAAAAGTGATCTCTAATAAAGATTTTTGTTTGATTTTTTTTGTATCAAGCAATTTTAGTTCCTGAAACTCAACCTAACCTTAATTATAGAGATTTTATTATTAATATTATGAAATAGTACTATGTAACACTGATAAAAAACAGCGGGGGGCAGCAGATCATAAAACAGTCATACGGTTGCTTTTAGAAGTCAAAAACAAAGTATTTTGTTGAAGTTTCTTAAAGGGAAACGATCATGAAAAAATTCAGCTGTCAGTTTTCATTTTGGGACTCCAGTAGAGTAGTTTTGCATGATTAAAACTAAAAACAAAAAAAACAACATTTTTTTCTCTGTAACTTTTCAGCTCCTGCCTCTTTAAGGACCCCCTTCATAAAAGCTCTCTTTCCTCCGATTGGCTGCTTTTGCAAACAAAATCCAGTGCTTTTGAGAACCACATCCTTTTTTTTCACAAAACAAAGTCTAAACCATTTAAGTAACAAAACTTTTTGTTCTTCATCCATAAATGTTCGAGCCCAAATCCATTCTGGAGTATGAAATTAGACAGCACAAACAACCTCTGCAACAGCTGATTGCTAAATATTATGTACATTAGATGCTTTTTATGGAACATTTCAATCCAAAGCTGCTTGTAATTTTTTCTATTTATTCCTCTGTGGATATTTTACATGACTGGAAATATACAAAAAATCTAGCTAATCTGGAAAAATGTTATTCTGCTGTTACTCTCTCTGAAGCATTGTTTATTTGTATGCTGGAGTGCCTTAAATGCCTATAATGCTACTCAAGTTGACTGTTTTGCGAGAACATGTTCATACGTTCACTAGTTCGGCAGGCTTTAGCAATTCTACGCTGATTCAATTTAAGTTCATTACACAAGTAGAAAAAACAGTTTGAAACGGAGTTACCATACCATACCATACCATACCATACCAACTTTATTTATAAAGCACTTTATAAAGCCACAGCAGATACAAAGTGCTGAGCACAAAAATAAATAAATAGAAAAATAAATACATAAAAAGACAAATAGGATCAATGTCTCATACTGGGTCAAAGGCCAGAGAAAATAAGTGTGTCTTAAGACGAGTTTTAAAAGTGGACAATGTAGGTGAATGTCGTGCAAAGGCAGGTTGTTCCACAACCTAGGAGCAGCAATAGAAAATGCTCTATCCCCCCAGAGCTTTAAACAGGAGTTTTGGCTCACCGGGATTACTTTTTACTCATTTCACCTCATTATTGAAACCTTTGGCTGTCTTTATGAAGATCTATCATAGCATTGAATATGACAGAAAATAAGGAAAAGCATAATAGATCACCTTTAAGATTCTTTCAATAAGGGACTGGGTTTTTCATCAACTCACCTGTTGAAAATAAGCCAGACTGACAAAATACACTCATCTGACATTTCATTAGGTACACCAGTTCAACTGCTCGTTATCACAAATATCAAATCAGCCAATCACATGATAGCAACTTAGTGCATTTAGACATGTAGACATGGTCAAGACCACCTGCTGAAGTTAAAGCCGAGCCTCAGAATGGAGAAGAAAGGTGATTTAAGTGACTTTGAACTTGGTTGTTAGTGTCAGATGTGCTGGTCTGAGTATTTCAGAAATTGTGGATCCGCTGGGATTTTCCTGCACAACCATCTCTAGGGTTTACAGAGAATGGTCCGAAAAAGAGAAAATACCCAGTGTGCGGCAGTTCTTTGGGCAAAAATTCCTTGTTGATGCCAGAGGTCAGAGGAAAATGGCCAGACTGCTTTGAGCTGATAGGAAGGCGACAGTAACTCAAATAACCACTAATTACAACCAAAGTATGCAGAAGAGCATCTCCAACGGGAGATGGTGGAACGGGAGATTCACATCATGGATGTGCAGCTGACAAATCTGCAGCAACTGTGTGATGCTGTCATGTCAATATGGACCAAAATTTCTGAGGAATGTTTCCAGCACCTTGTTGAATCTATGCCAAGAAGAATTAAGGCAGTTCTGAAGGCAAAAGGGGGTCTGACCCAGTACTAGCAAAATGCTCCAGGCGACCCAGGAGAGAAGGACAATCGGAAGGAGTATTGGAACAGCTGAGATGCATTTTCTCAAACCACCACGTCTCGGTGGCTTTCAAGCCCCTAAACAAGCTATGCCAAAAATTGGTCCACCCCAAAGATCGGGTTCCCAGGCACAAACAGAGTAATATAGTGTACGCTGTTAAGTGCCAAGAGGATTGCAGTGAATTATACATCAGGGAAACCAAACAACCTCTGGCTAAGCGGATGGCACAACACAGAAGAGCTACCTCATCAGGCCAAGTCTCTGCAGTATATTTACACCTACAGGCCAGTGGCCACTCTTTCAATGATGAGGATGTGGACATCCTGGACAGGGAGGAACGCTGGTTTGAGTGGGGAGTCAAGTAGGTCATTTACGTGAAAAGGGAACAACCATCTCTGAACCGAGGAGGGGGCCTTAGAGTACATCTTTCACCATCTTACAATGCTGTGATTGCAGCCATTCCCCAACTCTCTGTGAATAGTACTCATGGCCATTGATCAATGGTCATGACAATTTGCATATTAATAATCATAAAA
>VUQI01026049.1:9053-19084 GCA_015106735.1 Paratilapia polleni | reverse complement strand
CAAGATTTGATAAGTTTGACCTAACTGATGAAGACGTTACGTACATAAAGACATTTCCATATGTTTTTATTTCATTTTATTTAAGGATACAGATGATTTCAGTTAGCTTTGCACTGTTTTTGAAGTCTAGTTTTATTTTTTATTTCTATTAACTAAAATGTTTTTTCACACTTAGCTTTAGTTTTATTACAGTTCTAGGATATATTAACTTTGCCTCGATCAAGCCAGGATCAACACTAAATGCAAAGAGGCAGAGGCAGCAGCACATATAAATGATAGCAAGATGCTCTAAAGTAATATGTAACAAGCAGAACAAACTCCTAACATATAACCAAGCCATTGCTACCCACTGGGAGGTCTGTGCACACCTTGTATCATTTTCCTTCCACTTCACAATTATGCACTACTTTGTGTTGGTCTATCACATAAAATCCCAATAAAATACATTTAAGTTTGTGGTAGGTGACAAAATGCGGAAAAGTTCAAGGGGTATGAATACTTTTTCAAGGCACTGTATAACAAAGCTGTTAGTGCTCTGAAATTTGATGGAAAAATAGAAGAGTGATCGCCTTACTTGCATTGACTGAACTGCAGCACCTGCTGAACTCAGAACTTAGTCAGTACCAGATGTGATGTGGAAATAAGCGAGTCAAAAACAAAATAATGTTCCCCGGGAAAGACCATGAGCTCTTAAATATCAAGCTGAACAGAATTGTCCTTGAACAAGTCACTCAGTTCACATATTTGGGATCATGCTTGATAGAGAACAACTCCAGTGATAGTGATGTACCAACAAGAATTGCTAAAGCATCAAGCAACGGATAGAAGGACGGAGATATTTCTATGCCGATGAAAGTAAAACTCCTCAAAACACTGGTATTCCCAATACTGAGACTTGGACACTTAGAGCAGACGTGATCCGATGACTGGAGGCCTTTGAGCTGCAGTGTTACCACTGGCTACTTAATATCAGCTTTCAAGACCATGTGACAAATTCAGAGTTCTTGGTACATCTCGAAAATATCATCAAAATGCATCTGCTACCCTAAATCAGAAAGCAACGGGCAGAATAGTTGGGCCATGTATCTTGCATGCCAAACTTACCACTTTTTGGCTACGTGCCTGGTAAATGTTACCAAAGACGCCCACCAGAGCACTGGATTGTGGATATTTTGTCTAGTATTTCCTTACCTCTTGAAACTACTGCAAGAGTAGCAAAAGATAAACTGTACTGGAAATCTCTAATTAGGGGACCCCACATCTAAAAGATAAGGGATGGCTTTGTCTATGTCTATATATTAAACTTGCCTTGATCAAGCCACATATGCACCTCTAAATCATTTGTTGTTGTTGTTGTTGTTATTTCTATGGATATCTCCTTTTATCTTTCACAGTTTCTTTTTAAACAAGTCAGAGAATCAGCCGAGACATTAGGATTGATCGTGGTGACACTGACTGCTTATAGAATTTCATGGCAGTTTCTGGAATAGTTCGATATTTTATTCTGGACAAAACAGGCTGATAAAGCAACACTGCCACCCGAAGAGCTGCCATGCTGGGGTGCAGAGTGAGGGCAGAAATACTGCAGACTCTTTCTATAAAGTACACTGCTGAGGTGAGTCTAGGTAAAATCCATTATTCTTTATTGATTCTCCCAAGTATCTCTACACGGAGGAGGAGATGGAGATAAAAGAGAAGCAGATGAGTAACAGAGGGAGTTTTAAGCTTTGTTACAAGTGAGATGTGGGTGATAAAAAAAAAGGGGGCTGGGATTTAATGTTCTTAATATTTTGTAGATTCAGTTTAGTCAGCAGTTTTATTTAATCCCAGCACTGTCAGAGGTTTCTAAAATATGGAGCAACTTATTTTAATACCCACAGAGACTTCTTGAGGTTTTGGAGAACAATAGCTTACACAATTTTGGTGCTGCTTCAAAAAAAAAAAAAAAAAAACGTGTCTTGAAGGTGCAAGTTGGAGCTGCCCTTTTCCAACATTTTTCATCCGAAAATAACTATTAATAATTTGAGACAGGCTGTTCACACGGTTGCTCCAGGGAGACCTGAGGCAGTGCAGAGTCAGCCTATGAAGTTTCTCCCTGTGTGTCGTAGGGATTTGAATCCAGCAGCAAATGTCAGTTTTCCCAGAAATTTCTATTAATTTTCAATTGTGTCAAAGAAAGTTGACATTTTATTAAACACAATTAAATAAAACTAAACAAAAACCAATAAATGTAATCAGAGCTGTCTCCTTAATTTAAATAGTAGAGACTCCATTTTTAGTTGTAGCCCTTCTGAAAGCTTCTACCTGATTAAAAGAAGAGGAATCTATAATGGCTGCATCTTGTTGACCCCTGGCCAGCTTTGGTGTCCAAAACCAATACCCATCAGCCCCATCTCCCTCCCTATTGGGTCACAGGAGATCAATAACAAGAAGGCAGCAAGGCCATAGGCACCCATTGTAGATTAACCTAAAGCATTACAAGTGATAGGGGGAAAAGTGAGGATGGGTTGGATGCACAATGGCTGCTTATATTTAGCAGAGATAATATGCTCTGAAGGTCTTTCTTAATAGCTCCTTGAAAACATATTGCACTGTGTGTCACCGTAAATCTTCACTGGGAACAGACTGGGATTTTTTTCTTTAAAAATGTATAAAGAAAGCAATTCCGAGAGTCCATTAAAAGGTGTATTAATTCTGCATGTCGCAGCAGAGAAAAATTGTGCAGCTGCTTCCCATATTGACTCGCTTTCCTCTGTGATTTTTTTATTGTGCGGTGAATATATAACAGCAGAAAAGACCAAAAGCACACCGAGGTTGTGGTGGTTGGGGCCTGTCCTGCTGTGCACAACCACTGAAGGTGATGAAACAGCCCTGAAACAGCTTTGTGGGAGATGCGCACATAAACACAAAATGCACTCAGATGTGACAAAGGGCTTCTCACTCTTGTCTCCCTAATGTCTCCCCTCTGACACCTCATAAAATATTATAAATATTTATAAAAACATTTTTAAAAAATCAATGTAGAGTCAATTTAAAGACGCACTAAGTATTTTTTATATATTAACTTGAATGAAATGACAGTGAAATCAAATGTAAACATGTTAAAATGCCCAACTTTACAGCAGAAAAAAACATGTTTACAGCCTGGTACATAACTGGTTTTGGTCTCTATAGAGAATTTCTCCTTTGCATGAAGGAGGAATTTATATATAACATACCTGTAAATTGTATTAAGGCTTAAATTTAGCATCAACTGCTTAGTCTTACTGGCTGATGCTTTCCCAGGCAGTTATATCTGCTAGCTCATTGATAGGCTTTATCTCAGGTAACTGTAGTGTTAATAGCTTTTGTAGCATTTTTCACTCCAAATATCTGACAAATAATATGGTTTGTTGTGTGCTTACTTGTAAAAACAACTTGTCTGAGATGTCTGTGCTTCTCTTTTTTTTTTTTACTGAGTGCAGTTCTAGCATTATTTTATTTGTACAAACTCACAGTTGTCTATGTCTGTTAAATATAAATAAAGTCTAAATATAGTCTAAAAAAAATGCACTGTGTTAAACAAGTTAGCTGATAACCTTCATCCAAATATGGCCACTTCTGACTCAAAAAAAAAAAATGGCAATGGCCAAAAAGCTCAAGTTGAGGCCTGTGAGTTCATAAATTAATGAACTAATGGGGATGTCAGAAAGGCTACGTCTAGCTTTTATACATGTTTTAGCTTTTTCTTTTTTACATTTTTTTAATTTTATTTTTTAATTAATTAATTAATTTTTTTTCCCAGTCAAGCATCATAAATGTTTTATTCATGTGCAACTCTCTTAAAGTCCCCCCACAGCATTTCAGTCAGACTGAGGTCTGGACTTTGACTGGACCACTGCAACACCTTGATTCTTTTCTTTTTCAGCCATTCTGTTGTAGATTTGCTGCTGTGCTTGGGATCATTGTCCTGTTGGATGACCTAATTTCAGCCAAGCTTTAGCTGTCTGTTAGATGGCCTGCAAGGTGCCCGGGTCATGTGGCTGCAAAACAAGCTCAAATCATCAACCCTCCGCCACTGTGCTTCACAGCTAATATGAGGTGTTTATACCGATATGCTGTGTTTGGCTTTTGCTAAACGTGGCGCTGTGCTTTATGGCCAAACATCTCCAATTTGGTCTCGTCTCTCTAAAGGACATTGTTCCAGAAGTCTTGTGGTTTGTTCAGATGCAACTTTCCAAACCTAAACCATGCTGCCATGTTCTTTTCAGAGAAAAGGGCTTTCTCCTGGAAACCCTTCGAAAGAAGCCATACTTGTTCAGTTTTTTTCTAATTGTACCATCATGAACTTTAACATTTAACATGCTAACTCAGGCCTGTAGAGTCTGAGATGTAGCTCTTGGGGGGTTTGCAATTTCTTTGAGGATTGCACAGTCTGATCTTGCAGTGAATTTGCTGGGACGTCCGCTCCTGGGAAGATTGTGGTATTGTGTTAACACACAGCTGAATACTACAGACCAGCAAACTTTCAGAACTTCTGCTTTTACAGAGGTGCTCACACTTGCTCATGATCAACTAATCGAGTGCATTTGATTAGCAGCATCTGGCTGCTACTTACCCTCGTAATTCATATGGAAGCAGTAATATATTCACATGAGTGTATATACTACCCACCCAACACCAGGCTGTAGACACAGGAGCTTTTGAACGTTGAGGAGCATGTAGCCTAGGAGTCAGATTTATATTAATCAGAATGCCAGGAAAAAAATTATGTATATCGTCACTGATTTTTTTTTTCCATTGATTTCCACCTGCTGCTTGTGAATGTTTCATTGTGATTGAAAAGAGATTCACTCCTCAGACCAAATCCAATTAACACTTTTTTGACTGTGGGGAGCACACTGCATTTTGTGCATGTCTGTGTGTGTTTCTTCTGCCCGTTTAAACCCTTGAATCCACCAGTTTAATTCTATATTAAAGCTCCTTTTCTGTGTCATTACCTCCAAATATAGACTATCGTTTAGAAAAGAAACAGGATTTGCCTCAAGCTGCTTATTTGACACCTAACCGCAGGAAGCTATGAACACATACAGCCTCCAGTTAGTGCAGCAGGAGACCCGAAGCCACAGAAATGGGCTTTACATAAAAGGAAGGTTGCTAGCTTATACCCTCAAACCAATAGGGGAATGTTAAAATAGTGAATTAAATAAATAAATAATTGTTACCTTCTCAGAAAGCAAAGCATTTGTAGCACTTTTTCGCTGTGCTATGGGATCAATAAATGCTGCAATTGTAAATAAATAATAAATAATGATTCGCTGATTCACTGATAAGTTTATATCTAAAATATTTACAATATTTTGGGGCTGCTTGAGAATTTTGGTAATCCATGACAGGCACATTGCAAGACACAAAACTCAAGACAATAATACAAGAAAGGCAAAATGACAACTTTGAGGTACATACAGTGAAAAATATAAGAAAAAGTATATCAAAACATGACATAAAAATGTGGACTTACTGTTATCATCCCTCTTCAGCCTCAGACCTCCTTAAGCCAGGTATTCACTGATTTTGGGCTATATTAGACAGACAAACCTTTGGACTTACATTGCACTGTGAGAGAGGTTTGAGGCCTGCCTTTTAACAGCCTTATGAACAAAGCAGGCCTGGAACAAAATTCTGCAAAGGACAGTGTCGACCTCGACATCTATCAATCAGCCAATAGGATCAATGCAACACTGGTGCTGTCATGAGAAAAAAACAAACAAACAAAAAAAACAAAACAAAAACTGAATAGATGAGTTAAAACACACAAAGCAGAATGTTTAAGATTCAAACCCCTATAGAAAATTTAGTTGAGTTGCAGCAGCAGAAGTTTGCTTGTCTGATGTGTCCTCCAGGTGTTATCATGACAGAGCCCAAGGAGCACCTAGTGTGGAAATAAATAGCAGAGGAAGTGCAACTCTGCAGCGCAGCCTATGATGCACTATGTGTATTATTATAATTGTACAGTCTACTTACGTAAAGCTTGATGTCATACCCAAGTTTATTAAATACATGTTGCACAGTGTGGCTTGCAATAAGTTTTAAAAAACTGCTGAAATCTCCCAGCCTGGAGGCATTTTTACTCCCTCAAAGGCTTTGTGTTCCTCATGAAACCTTCCAGACCATTGTCTTTCTCCATTAGTTTAACTGTTACCCGGCTAACCACCTGGCTTCACACCAGGTGGATTGTGCACTTCTTTATGTCATTAGGTGCAAGTTTCACAGTCACTTCTGTGCTTCCTGTTTCCAGAGTATCTGTTTTTTTTTCATAGGGTTTCAACCACAGTTCAGTATAAGCTACCTCTGTTTTATTAAAACCTGCTTGTCTGTGATGGTCCTCTCCTGCTCTCTTAATTGTTTGTCTGTTTCTGTCTGTCTCAAAGTTGCAGTCTGTCGCCTTGTTTATTGATTGCAGTGCCTTTAATTTAACCTGCTCTCACTGACTGTCTGGATTTCATTCCTCTTTCTGCTTATCAGGTAGTTGCAACAGTTTACTGACTGATAATATCATTTTAGCATGTTTTATCATTAATATAAAGTAAGTGCTTTTCCATGTCAGGCTACATTATTGTTTCACATACAGTTTTATATTGCTGCCATTTTGCTGTGACTTTAACAACCATGAGTGGGCTGGATGTGCTATGTCACTGAAAGAAACTTTGACAGGACACAAGACTAGTTTCATACACGGCACTGAACAAAGAACTGAGCCTTGAACTCTCAGTCATAGGGCAGTCTGTCTAATCACCAGACCACCCTCTGCTACTGTCAACCCACCCCCGGTCCCTGCAGCAATAAATGCACCGCTTGTGCTGTATGTTGAAGATTAATGGCATCAATCACACTTCCTCATCAGACCACACACATACACATTGCAGACATTGTAATCGGCTCCAGCATTTTCTTTACAGACTAACGCTCATTTTTCTTTTCCTTTGGGTTATTCTGTGAGTGAAATGAACTGGCACTGCTTAGAGCCACAGGAGTAATTATTTATTGTCAGGCTCTGCTACTTCCGTCTCAGAACTTGTGTTATTTTCTTTTCCTCTATAGAAGAATATGTAAAATAGTGGGAAGTTTCTTTGTGCTGTCTTATGAGTTTAGTTGAAAGTAGTTTCTTTGATGCTATCAAAAATCACAGAGACGTCAGTCAACTTCCAGGTATGACAAAATGGGCAGAACCTGAGCCACATACCATATTGACGTGGAATGAGGTTAGACTGGATACGTTAAGTCTTAGCTGACACCTGACACTGTCCATGGGTGACACTGCAAAATAACATTAATATCAGTAATAAATTGTAAATTGACAGTTAATTATTCTTTAGTTAATCCTTATTTTACTGTTAGAGATTACAGCTGTAATGTATGCTTACAATTATATACTGATTATATTAGCAAACATAATTATTTTTTATGTAACTTACTATATTGTATTTATTGACTGTATTATGTCTTTACTGTTCAGCAATGGTTTACTAACCTTATCAACCAATTAGTAAACATTATCAAGTTTAATGTCATTGTTAACTATAGATAACCATTACCTGGAGTTTAATTAACTGTCAATTTACCATTTATTAAAGATGGTTATTAAAAGTGGTACCAATCCATGTGTGGGAAACCGATCAATAATCTGAATTTATTAATGAGAACATTTTAATCTAGTTTCAAGTGACTTTTCAAAGCAGAATATTTTTACAGCAGCAGGTTTATTAATGCTGTTGTGGGCTGCCACCAAGTGGCGCTAACAGTGAAGTGCTTTGGTGCAAGTGTGCTAAGATGAGCCATGACTGGCCACGATGGTTTGGGCACATCAAGTCACAACTGAGCATGTTTCCAAATTTCTCAACAAGTTTCGTGACCTTTGCTTTTAATAATCATTATTATGTGGTGTTCATGAATGTACTTTGGCTTTCACATCACATCTGGAACATTTGTTGTAGATGAAAGGCGTCATTATCAGTGCCTATCTACAGGTACACAGACATGGGTTTGTTTGTTTTTTTAATTATCAGCTTAGTCCAAAGGTAGAAACAATTCTAAAACATCAGGATGTGTGACATTTTTATTAATGTCATTTTACACACTGAACACTGATATGCTGCATATTGCGTCAGTACATGCGTGTGTTAGTGGACTTTGACATGCTGGAGAGTCGTATATCATCTTTTTAAACATGCACAGATATTTCCAGTCCATGAAAGCATAAAATACACCCACTGCTTCCAGAAATCATCAAGCTATTGTTGGTGTTACTGTCATACCTCCAATAACAATGTCTGGCCGTCAACAACCAGACAACCCAGTCAAACACAGAAGCACCACATGAATGCATGCGATGTGTAGGACAACAGTGTTTGTGGTTTGTGTTATATCCAGCTCAAGTTTTGCTTTCCAAGGCTGGGAGTCATAGAGGACGACATCATGGCTAAATATACTCGGTCCAAGTCCAAGGTGGAGCGAGCTGGAGAGTCTCCTGTGTTTTTTTCTACAGTTAAACCCTGTTAAACTTAAAAGTTCATTGTTTTTTTTGTTTGTTTGTTTGTTTGTTTGTTTTTATATTTAGTCAACTCATTACTTTGTCATAGTTTTATCTCTTTTGTAAAACAAAATTATTCCAATCCGAGAAAATAGATTAAAACTAGAAGCCTTCTTTAACTTGTAATTTCATTTGCTCCGAGCTTACTTTAAACATGGTCTTTTACTTTCACAAGAACTATTTAAACATTGTGAAACAGATATACAGTATGTAAGTAACACCTGTTGTTCCCCCTCCCTTCACTTTTCATCTTTCTTTTTTAATCCATCAACGGCTAAGCTGCTTGTCATCCTCTTACGTGCCACACATAATCCATCTGGTGCCAATAAAATGAAACATGATAAAGTCAAGCACAGATATGGAACATCAAAGATGGAAACAATATCTGTTTATTTATAACCTCTTTAATTGTCTTAAGGTGACATAACAAAACAAAATATTCTTTGGTAATAAAAAACATGGGGTTCTACACTTTTATTTTACACTTTAAGTGCTTTGAGTCATTACACTGTGTGGCCATCAAGGAAATGGCAGCACAGCTAGGATTTATACTTGCTTTTAACTCAAACTAAACTCCAACCCTTTTCAGGTCAATTAGTCTCCCGTTAGGTATTCCACTTTTCTGTCTAGACAACTTTCCCTGTTTTTAGGTGATCTCACTGTGCTCCGCCACCTGTGTCGAACATCTTCTTACGGCCCTCCATACCTGACATGGCCTCCACATTCTTACGCCAGTCACCCACTTCAGTGGTAAGCACCTGAGCATGAAAAGAAACAGGAAAAAAATCAGAATAATGTTTTAACACTGCGAAACATAAGGGGAGTTGGAGAGCCATCATGCCAGACGTATGATCTGAGTGCTGATTCTGGTACCTTGTCCTGTTTCACGTCCTCTTTCTTCACAGACTTGAGGTTGGCTCTGAGGTCCATTGAGCCCTTATGTTTGGAGCCCAGGAGAGCTCTCATCATCTCATCTGCTGACACCCTCACTTTTCGCAGGGCAGGCTTTTTGAACTTGCCCCCAAGGTCCTGTACCTTCAGCTTCAGCTCGTGGATCTAAAACATTATGACGCAAGATATATATAAAAAAAACAGAAACATTGCTACATGAAAAGTTCACTTTGTGTCCATACTTCTGGGGCCTTTTTTTTTTTTTTTAAATAGAGGTGTACATATTCTAACAGTGCTGCAATAATATTTCAGGAAGATGTTTTCTGTTATAGTGGCATCCACCATGTTCTGGTTTGACCCAAAGGTACAGTTAATAGAGAATTTAATCTCTGATTTCAACACTAGGACTTTTTATTATTTTAGAGGGACAAAGGATATTCAGGAGTTTAGAGGATAAGAGAGACTTACATCTTTGTTGTGTTTGCTCACTTTGTATTCACAGTCATATCTCTCCTCATCCACAATATCAATTTTTGCATTAAGCTGCTTGCATAGTTCCTAAAAAAAACCC